>JAWNOQ010000124.1:0-241110 GCA_035045865.1 Drosophila austrosaltans
TAGGGATATCGAAATCCATAGGGATATCGAAATCCATAGGGATATCGAAATCCATAGGGATATCGAAATCGATATGGATATCGAAATCCATAGGGATATCGAAATCGATAGGGATATCGAAATCGATATGGATATCGAAATCCATAGGGATATCGAAATCGATAGTGGATATCGAAATCCATAGGGATATCGAAATCCATGGAGATATCGAAATCCATAGGGATATCGAAATCGATATGGATATCGAAATCGATATGGATATCGAAATCCATGTGGGATATCGAAATCGATATGGATATCGAAATCCATAGGAATTTCGAAATCGATATGGATATCGAAATCCATAGAGATATCGAAATCCATAGGGATATCGAAATCCATAGGGATATCGAAATCGGTATGGATACCGAAATCGATATGGATATCGAAATCTATAGGGATATCGAAATCCATAGGGATATCGAAATCCATAGGGATATCAAAATCCATAGGGATATCGAAATCCATAGGGATATCGAAATCGATATGGATATCGAAATCCAGATATGGAATCATCGATATATCCATAGGGATATCGAAATCGATATGGATATCGAAATCCATAGGAATACCGAAATCGATAAGGATATCGAAATCCATAGGGATATCGAAATCCATAGGGATATCGAAATCCATAGGGATACCGAATGATGTAGATATCGAAATCCATAGGATATCGAAGTCCATAGGGATATCGAAATCCATAGGGATATCGAAATCCATAAGGGATATCGAAATCCATAGGGATATCGAAATCGATATGGATATCGAAATCCATAGGGATATCGAAATCGATATGGATATCAAAATCCATAGGGATATCGAAATCGATATGGATATCGAAATCCATAGGATATCGAAATCCATAGGATATCGAAATCCATAAGGATATCGAAATCCATAGGGATATCGAAATCGATATGGATATCGAAATCGATATGGATACCGAAATTGATATGGATATCGAAATCCATATGGATATCGAAATCCATAGGGATATCGAAATCGATATGGATATCGAAATCCATAGGGATACCGAAATCGATATGGATATCGAAATTGATACGAGATATCGAAATCCATATGGATATCGAAATCCATAGAGATATCGAAATCGAGATGGATATCGAAATCGATAGGGATATCGAAATCCATATGGATATCGAAATCCATAGGATACCGAAATCGATAGAAATCGAAATCCATAGAGATATCGAAATCCATAGGGATATCGAAATCCGTAGGGATATCGAAATCGATATGGATACTCAAAATCGATGTGGATATCGAAATCGATATGGATATCGAAATCCATAGGAATTTCGAAATCGATATGGATATCGAAATCCATAGAGATATCGAAATCCATAGGGATATAGAAATCCATAGGGATATCGAAATCGGTATGCGATACCGAAATTTATATGAACATCGAAATCTATAGGGATACCAAAATCGATAAAGATATCGAAATCCAAAGTGATATCGAAATCCATAGGGATATCGAAATTGATATGGATACCAAAATCGATGTGGATATCGAAATCGATATGGATATCGAAATCGATATGGGATATCGAAATCCATAGAGATACCGAAATCCGATAGGGATATCGAAATCCATAGGGATATCGAAATCCATAGGGATATCGAAATCGATATGGATACCGAAATCGATGTGGATATCGAAATCGATATGTGATATCGAAATTCATGTGAGATATCGAAATCCATAGGGATATCGAAATCCATAGGGATATCGAAATCCATAGGGATATCGAAATCCATAGGGATATCGAAATCCATAGGGATATCGAAATCCATAGGGATATCGAAATCGATATGGATACTCGAAATCGATGTGGATATCGAAATCGATATGGATATCGAAATCCATAGAGATATCGAAATCCATAGGATATCGAAATCCATATGGGATATCGAAATCCATAGGGATATCGAAATCCATAGGGATATGGAAATCGATATGGATATCGAAATCGATATGGATACGAAAATTGATCGTGGATATCGAAATCGATATGGATATCGAAATCCATAGAGATATCGAAATCCATAGGGATATCGAAATCCATAGGGATATCGAAATCCATAGGGATATCGAAATCCATAGGGATATCGAAATCCATAGAGATATCGAAATCCATAGGGATATCGAAATCCATAGGGATATCGAAATCGATATGGATACCAAAATCGATGTGGATATCGAAATCGATATGGATATCGAAATCCATAGGAATTTCGAAATCGATATGGATATCGAAATCCATAGAGATATCGAAATCCATAGGGATATAGAAATCCATAGGGATATCGAAATCGGTATGGATACCGAAATTTATATGAACATCGAAATCTATAGGGATACCAAAATCGATAAAGATATCGAAATCCAAAGTGATATCGAAATCTAAAGGGATATCGAAATCGATATGGATACCAAAATCGATGTGGATATCGAAATCGATATGGATATCGAAATCCATAGAGATACCGAAATCCATAGGGATATCGAAATCCATAGGGATATCGAAATCCATAGGGATATCGAAATCGATATGGATACCGAAATCGATGTGGATATCGAAATCGATATGGATATCGAAATCCATTGAGCTATCGAAATCCATAGGGATCTCGAAATCCATAGGGATATCGAAATCCATAGGGATATCGAAATCCATAGGGATATCGAAATCCATAGGGATATCGAAATCCATAGGGATATCGAAATCCATAGGGATATCGAAATCGATATGGATACCAAAATCGATGTGGATATCGAAATCGATATGGATATCGAAATCCATAGGAATGTCGAAATCGATATGGATATCGAAATCCATAGGGATATCGAAATCCATAGGGATATCGAAATCCATAGGGATATCGAAATCCATAGGGATATGGAAATCGATATGGATATCGAAATCGATAGGGATACCGAAATCTGATGTGGATATCGAAATCGATATGGATATCGAAATCCATAGAGATATCGAAATCCATGGGGATATCGAAATCCATAGGGATATCGGAATCCATAGGGATATCGAAATCCATATTGGATATCGAAATCTATAGGGATATCGAAATCCATAGAGATATCGAAATCCATAGGGATATCGAAATCCATAGGGATATCGAAATCGATATGGATACCGAAATCGATGTGGATATCGAAATCGATATGGATATCGAAATCCATATGAATTTCGAAATCGATATGGATATCGAAATCCATAGAGATATCGAAATCCATAGGGATATCGAAATCCATAGGGATATCGAAATCGGTATGGATACCGAAATTTATAGTGAATCATCGAAATCCATAGAGATACCGAAATCGATAAGGATATCGAAATCCAATGGCGATATCGATAATCCATAGGGATATCGAAATCGATATGAGATATCAAAATCGATGTGGATATCGAAATCCATATGGATATCGAAATCCATATAGATATCGAAATCGATATAGATATCGAAGTCCATAGGGATATCGAAATCCATATAGATATCGAAATCCATATGGATATCGAAATCCATATGGATATCGAAATCCATAAGGATATCGAAATCCATAGGGATATCGAAATCCATAGGGATATCGAAATCCATAGGGATATCGAAATCCATAGGGATATCGAAATCCATAGGGATATCGAAATCCATAGGGATATCGAAATCGATATGGATATCGAAATCCATAGGGATATCGAAATCCATATGGATATCGAAATCGATATGGATATCGAAATCATAGGATACCGAAATCGATGTAGATATCGAAATCCATAGAGATATCGAAATCCATAGGGATATCGAAATCCATAGGGATATCGAAATCGATATGGATACCAAAATCGATGTGGATATCGAAATCCATAGGGATATCGAAATCGATATGGATATCGAAATCCATAGGAATTTCGAAATCGATATGGATATCGAAATCCATAGAGATATCGAAATCCATAGGGATATCGAAATCCATAGGGATATCGAAATCGATATGGATATCGAAATCGATATGGATATCGAAAACTATAGGGATACCAAAATCGATATAGATATCGAAATCCATAGGGATATCGAAATCCATATGGATATCGAAATCCATATGGATATCGAAATCGATATGGATATCGAAATCGATATGGATATCGAAATCCATAGGATATCGAAATCGATATGGATATCGAAATCCATAGAGATACCGAAATCGATAAGGATATCGAAATCGATATGGATATCGAAATCCATAGGGATATCGGTATGGATACGAAATCGATGTAGATATCGAAATCCATAGAGATATCGAAATCCATAGGGATATCGAAATCCATAGGGATATCGAAATCGATATGGATATCGAAATCCATAGGGATATCGAAATCGATATGGATATCGAAATCGATATGGATATCGAAATCCATATGGATATCGAAATCCATAGGGATATCGAGAATCGATATGGATATCGAAATCCATAGAGATATCGAAATCCATATGGATATCGAAATCCAGATAGAAATCGATTGATATGGAATATGATATCGAAATCGATATGGATACCGAAATCCATAGGGATATCGAAATCCATATGGATATCGAAATCCATAGGGATATCGAAATCGATATGGATATCGAAATCCATAGGATACCGAAATCGATATGGATATCGAAATCCATAGGGATATCGAAATCCATATGGATATCGAAATCCATAGGGATATCGAAATCGATATGGATATCGAAATCCATATGGATATCGAAATCCATATGGATATCGAAATCCATATGGATACCGAAATCGATATGGATATCGAAATCCATAGGGATATCGAAATCCATAGGGATATCGAAATCCATAGGGATATCGAAATCGATATGGATACCAAAATCGATAGATGGATATCGAAATCGATATGGATATCGAAATCCATAGGAATATCAAGACATCGATATGGATATCGAAATCCATAGTGGATATCGAAATCCATAGGGATATCGAAATCCATGGGGATATCGAAATCCATAGGGATATCGAAATCCATATGGAATATCGAAATCCATAGGATATCGAAATCGATAGAGATATCGAAATCCATAGGGATATCGAAATCCATAGGGATATCGAAATCGATATGGATACCGAAATCGATAGGGATATCGAAATCAATATGGATATCGAAATCCATAGGGATATCGAAATCCATATGAGATATCGAAATCCATAGGGATATCGAAATCCATAGGGATATCGAAATCCATAGGGATATCGAAATCGATATGGATACCGAAATCGATAGTGGATATCGAAATCCATAGGGATATCGAAATCCATATGAGATATCGAAATCCATAGGATATCGAAATCCATAGGGATATCGAAATCCATAGGGATATCGAAATCCATAGGGATATCGAAATCCGATAGAGGATATCGAAATCCATAGGGATATCGAAATCGATATGGATACCGAAATCGATATGGATATCGAAATCGATATGGATATCGAAATCCATAGAGATATCGAAATCCATATGGATATCGAAATCCATAGGGATATCGAAATCCATAGGGATATCGAAATCCATAGGGACATCGAAATCCATAGGGATATCGAGATCGGTATGGATACCGAAATCGATATGGATATCGAAATCGATATGGATATCGAAATCCATAGAGATATCGAAATCCATAGGGATATCGAAATCCATAGGGATATCGAGAAATCCATAGGGATATCGAAATCCTAATAGGGATATCGAAATCCATAGGATATCGAAATCGATATGGATATCGAAATCCATAGGGATATCGAAATCGATATGGATACCGAAATCGCATAGGAATATCGAAATCGATATGGATATCGAAATCCATAGGGATTTCGAAATCGATATGGATATCGAAATCCATAGGGATATCGAAATCGATATGGATATCGAAATCCATAGGGATATCAATCAGATCATGGATACCGAAATTTCGATATGAGATATCGAAATCCATATGGATACCGAAATCGATAGGGATATCGAAATC
Source organism: Drosophila austrosaltans (assembly GCA_035045865.1). Lineage (NCBI taxonomy): Eukaryota > Metazoa > Arthropoda > Insecta > Diptera > Drosophilidae > Drosophila > Drosophila austrosaltans. The sequence continues at coordinate 6,128 of JAWNOQ010000124.1, forward strand.
CATAGGGATATCGAAATCCATAGGGATACCGAAATCGATATGGATATCGAAATCGATAGTGGATATCGAAATCCATAGGGATATCGAAATCGATATGGATATCGAAATCCATAGGGATATCGAAATCGATATGGATATCGAAATCCATAGGGATACCGAAATCGATAGGGATATCGAAATCCATAGGGATATCGAAATCCATATGGATATCGAAATCCATATGGATATCGAAATCCATAGGGATATCGAAATCCATAGGGATATCCGAAATCGATGGAATATCGAAATCTATATGAGATATCGAAATCGATATGGATATCGAAATCCATAGGGATATCGAAATCGATAGGGATACTCGAGAATCCATATGGATATCGAAATCGATAGGGATATCGAAATCCATAGGGATATCGAAATCCATAGGGATATCGAAATCCATAGGGATATCGAAATCTGATATGGATACCGAAATCGATGTGGATATCGAAATCTATAGGGATATCGAAATCGATCATGGATATCGAAATCCATAGGGATATCGAAATCGATATGGATATCGAAATCCATAGGGATATCAAAATCCATAGGGATATCGAAATCCATAGGGATATCGAAATCGATATGGATATCGAAATCCATAGAGATATCGAAACTATAGGGATATCTATAAATCGATATAGATATCGAAATCCATAGGGATATCGGAAATCCATATGGATATCGAAATCCATAGGGATATCGAAATCGATATGGATATCGAAATCCATAGGGATATCGAAATCGATATGGATATCGAAATCCATAGGGATACCGAAATCCGATAAGGATATCGAAATCCATAGGGATATCGAAATCCATAGGGATATCGAAATCGGTATAGGGATATCGAAATCCATATGGATATCGAAATCGATATGGATATCGAAATCCATAGGATATCGAAATCCATAGGGATATCGAAATCCATAGGGATATCGAAATCCATAGGGATATCGAAATCGATATGGATATCGAAATCGATATGGATATCGAAATCGATATGGATATCGAAATCCATAGGGAAATCGATAGGATACCGAAATCCATAGGGATATCGAAATCGACGTGGATATCGAAATGCATAGGGATATCGAAATCCATAAGGATATCGAAATCGATATGGATACCGAAATCGATATGGATACCGAAATCGATATGGATATCGAAATCCATAGGGATATCGAAATCCATAGGGATATCGAAATCGATATGGATATCGAAATCCATATGGGATATCGAAATCCATAGGGATATCGAAATCCATAGGGATATCGAAATCCATATGGATATCGAAATCCATAGGGATATCGAAATCGATATGGATATCGAAATCCATAGGGATATCGAAATCGATATGGATATCGAAATCCATAGGGATACCGAAATCGATATAGATATCGAAATCCATAGGGATATCGAAATCCATAGGGATATCGAAATCGATATGGATACCGAAATCGATGTGGATATCGAAATCCATAGGGATATCGAAATCCGATAGGGATATCGAAATCCATAGGATACCGAAATCGATATGGATATCGAAATCCATAGGGATATCGAAATCGATATGGATATCGAAATCGATATGGATATCGAAATCCATAGGGATATCGAAATCGATATGGATATCGAAATCCATAGGGATATCGAAATCGATATGGATATCGAAATCCAAAGGGATATCGAAATCCATAGGGATATCGAAATCCATAGGGATATCGAAATCGATATGGATATCGAAATCGATATGGATATCGAAATCGATATGGATATCGAAATCCATATGGATATCGAAATCGATATGGATATCGAAATCCATAGGGATATCGAAATCCATATGGATATCGAAATCCATAGGGATATCGAAATCCATATGGATATCGAAATCGATATGGATATCGAAATCCATAGGGATATCGAAATCCATAGGGATATCGAAATCGATAGGGATATCGAAATCCATAGGGATATCGAAATCCATAGGGATATCGAAATCCATAGGGATATCGAAATCGATATGGATACCGAAATCGATATGGATATCGAAATCGATATGGATATCGAAATCCATAGGGATATCGAAATCCATATGGATATCGAAATCCATAGGGATATCAAAATCGATATGGATATCGAAATCCATAGGGATATCGAAATCGATATGGATATCGAAATCCATAGGGATATCGAAATCGATATGGATATCGAAATCCATAGGGATATCGAAATCGATATGGATATCGAAATCCATAGGGATATCGAAATCACATAGGGATATCGAAATCCATAGGGATATCGAAATCCATAGGGATATCGAAATCCATAGGGATATCGAAATCCATAGAGATATCGAAATCGATATGGATATCGAAATCCATAGGGATATCGAAATCGATAAGGATATCGAAATCCATAGGGATATCGAAATCGATATGGATACCGAAATTCATATGGATATCGAAATCCATAGGGATATCGAAATCGATATGGATATCGAAATCCATAGGGATATCGAAATCGATATGGATATCGAAATCCATAGGGATATCGAAATCGATATGGATATCGAAATCCATAGGGATACCGAAATCGATATAGATATCGAAATCCATAGAGATATCGAAATCCATAGGGATATCGAAATCCATAGGATATCGGAATCGATATGGATACCAGAATCGATATGGATATCGAAATCCATAGGGATATCGAAATCGATAGGGATATCGAAATCCATAGGGATTATTGGAAATCGATATGGATATCGAGATCCATAGGGATATCGAAATCGATAGGGATATCGAAATCGATAGGGATATCGACATCGATATGGATATCGAAATCGATATGGATATCGAAATCGATATGGATATCGAGCATTAAGTAGGAATTTCGAAATCGATATGGATATCGAAATCCATAGGGATATCGAAATCGATATGGACATCGAAATCCATAGGGATACCGAAATCGATATGGATTTCGAAATCAATATGGATATCGAAATCCATTATAGATGATGGAAATCCATAGAGATGTCGAAATCGATAGGGATACAGAAATCCAATATGGATATCGAAATCCATAGGGATATCGAAATCGATATGTGATATCTATAAGAAATCCATAGGGATATCGAAATCGATATGGATACCGAAATCGATGTAGATATCGAAATCTATAGGGATATCGAAATCGATATAGATATCGAAATCCATAAGGATATCGAAATCGATTTAGATACTGAAATCCATATGGATATCGAAATCGATATGGATACCGAAATCGATATGGATACCGAAATCGATAGAGATACCGAAATTGATAAGGATATCGAAATCCATAAGGATATCGAAATCCATAGGGATATCGAAATCAGATATGGATACAGTTCGAAAGATCGGAATGTGATATCGAAATCCATAAGAATTTCGAAATCGATATGGATATCGAAATCCATAGGGATTTCGAAATCCATATGGATATCGAAATCCATAGGAGATATTGATATCTGTATGGATATCGAAATCGATAGAGATATCGAAATCCATAGGGATACCGACATCGATAGAGATATCGAAATCGATAGTGGATATCGAAATCGATATGGATATCGAAATCCATAGGGATACCGAAATCGATATGGATATCGAAATCCATAGGAATATCGAAATCCATATGGATATCGAAATCCATAGGCACATCAAAATCGATATGGATATCGAAATCCATAGGGATACTGAAATCGATAGAGATGATTGATAACCATAGAGATATCGAAATCGATAGATGGATACCGAAATCTATATGGATATCGAAATCGATATGGATACCGAAATCGATAGTGATATCGAAATCGATATGGATATCGAAATCTATAGAGATATCGAAATCGATAGTGGATATCGAAATCCATAGGGATACCGAAATTCGATATAGGATATCGAAATCTATGAGGGATATCGAAGTCCATAGGGATGTCGAAATCCATATGGATATCGAAATCGATATGGATATCGAAATCCATAGGGATATCGAAATCGATATGGATACCGAAATCCGGATGGATATCAAAATCGTTATAGATATCGAAATCCATAGGGATGTCGAAATCCATATTGATGTCGATATCGATTTGGATACTGAACTCCATATGGATATTGAAATCTATAGGGAGATCAAAATCCATAGAGATATCGAAATCCATAGGGATATCGAAATCCATAGGGATATCGAAATCCATAGGGATATCAAGAAATCCATATGGATATCAAAATCCATAGTGATATAGAAATCCATATGGATATCGAAATCCATAGGAATATTGAAATCGATATGGATACCGAAATCCATAGAGATATCAAAATCCATATGGTTGGGATATTTCGAAATCCATATGGAATATCGAAATCCATAGGAATATCGAAATCGATACGGATATCGAAATCAATAGGGATATCGAAATCCATAGGGATATCGAAATCGATATGGATATAGAAATCTATAGGGATATCGAAATTCACAGGGATATCGAAATCCATAGGGATAAAGAAATCCATAGGGATATCGAAATCCATAGTGATATCGAAATCCGTTATGGATACCGAAGTCTATAGGGATATCGAAATCTATAGGGATATCGAAATCGATATAGGGAATATCGAAATCCATAGGGATATCGAAAATCCATAGGGATATCGAAATTAATATGGATAACGAAATCTATATGGATACCGAAATCGATATGGATATCGAAATCTATATGGATATCGAAATCCATAGGGGTTTAGAAATCCATATGGATATCGAAATCCATAGGGATATCGAAATCCATAAGGATATCGAAATCCAAAGTGATATAGAAATGCATAGGGATATCGAAATCCATAGGGATTTCGAATTACATATGGATATCGAAGTCCATATGGATATCGAAAATCGATATGGGATATCGAAATCTATATGGATATAGAAATCCATAGGGATATCGAAATCCATATGGATATCGAAATCTATAGGGATATCGAAATCCATAGGGATATCGAAATCTATATGGATATCGATCTCGATAAGGATATCGAAACCGATGTGGATATCGAAATCGATATGATTATCGAAATCCATAGGAGAGTTTCGAAATCGATATGGATATCGAAATCTATAGAGATATCGAAATCCATAGAGATATCGAAATCCATAGGCGATAACGAAATCTATAGAGATATCGAAATCCATATGGATACCGAAATCGATATGGATATCGAAATTCATAGAGATATCGAAATCGATATGGATATCGAAATCGATAGGGATTCCGAAATCGATATGGATATCTTTGGAAATCTATAGGAGATATCCAAATCCATATGGATATCGAAATCCATAGAGATACCGAAATCGATATAGATATCGAAATCCATAGAGATTTCGAAATCGATATGGGATATCGAAATCCATATGGATATCTAAAACGATAAAGATACCGAAATCGAGATAGATATCGAAATCCAAAGGGATATCGAAATCCATATGGATATCGAAATCGATATGGATACCGAAATCCATATGGATATCGATATCGATAGGGATACCGAAATCCATATGGATATCGAAATCGATATGGATACCGAAATCGATATGGATATCGAAGTCGATATGGATACCGAAATCGATAAGAATATCGAAATCCAAAGGGATATCGAAAATACATAAGGCCATATCGAAATCCATAGGCATATCGAAATCGATAGGGATACCGAAATCGATATGGATATCGAAATCCATAGGGATATCGAAATCGATTTGGATATCGAAATCCATAGGAGATATCGAAATCCATAAGGATATCGAAATCCATAGGGATATCGAAATCCATAGAGATATCGAAATCCATAGGGATATCGAAATCCATATGGATATCGAAATCCATAGGATATGATATCGAAATCGATAGAGATATCTGAATCTATAAGGATATCGAAATACATAGGGATAATGAAAATCCATAAGGATATCGAAATCGATAGAGATGTTGAAATCGATAGTGGATGTCGAAATCCATATGGATACTGAAATCGATAGAGATACCGAAATCGAAATGGATATCGAAATCCATAGAGATATCGAAATCGATATGGATATCGAAATCGATATGGATACCGAAATCGATGTGGATATCGTAATCCACAGGGATATCGAAGTCCATATGGATATCGAAATCCATAAGGATATCGAAATCGATATGATAGATTACAGGATATCGAAATCCATAGGATGTCGAAATCGATGTAGATATCGAAATCGATAGAGATATCGAAATCCATAGGGATGTCGATATCGATATGGATGCCGAAATCGCATATGGATACCAAAACTGATGTGGATATCGAAATCCATAGGGATACCGAAGTCGATAATAGATACCGAAATCCATAGGGATATCGAAATCCACGAGGGATATCGAAATCGATATGGATACCGAAATCGATAGGGATATCGAAATCCATAGGGATATCGAAATCCATATGGATATCGAAATCCATAGGAATATCGATATCGATTTGGATATCGAAATCGATAGGGATATCGAAATCCATAGGGATATCGAAATCGATAGGGATACCGAAATTCATAGGGAATGTCGAAAACGATACGAATATAGAAATCCATAGGGATATCGAAATCCATATGGATATCGAAATCCATAGGCATATAGAAATCCATAGGGATATCGAAATCCATAGGGATATCGAAATCCATAGTGATATCGAGATCCATACTGATATCGAAATCCTATAGGGATATCTGAAATCCACAGGGATATCGAAATCGATATGCATATCGAAATCCATACGGATATCGAAATCCATAGGGATATCGAAATCCATAGGGATATCGAAATCCATATGGATATAGAAATCCATAGGGATATCGAAATCCATAAGGAATATCGAAACTATAGTGATATAGAAATCCATAGTGATATCGAAATCGATATGGATATCGAAATCGATATGGATATCGAAGTCCATAGGGATATCGAAATCCATATGGATATCGAAATCCATAGGGATATCGAAATCCATAGGGGATATCGAAATCCATAGGGATATCGAAATGTACATAGGGATATCGAAATCCATATGAGATAACGAAATCCATATGGATATCGAAATCGATGTGGGATACAGAAATCTATATGGATATAGAAATCCATAGGAGTTTCGAAATCCATAGGGATATCGAAACACATAGGGATATCGAAATCCATAGGGATATCGAAATCCATATTGATATCGAAATCCATAGTGGATATCGAAATCCTATATGGATATAGAAATCGATATGGATATCGAAGTCTATATGGATATCGAAACCTATAGGGATATCGAAATCCATAGGGATATCGAAATCCATAGGGATATCGAAATCCATAGGGATATCGAAATCCATATGGATATTGAAATCCATAGGGATATCGAAATCCATATGGATATCGAAATCGATATGGATACCGAAATCTATGTGGATATCGAAACTGATATGGATATCGAAATCCAATAGGGGATTTCGAAATCCATAGAGATATCGAAATCCATATGGATATCGAAATCCATAGAGATATCAGATAAACCATAGGTGTGAGGATATCGAAATCCAAAGGGATATCGAAATCGATAGGGATATCGAAATCCATAGGGATATCGAAAATCGATATGGATAGCGAAATCTATATGGATATCGAAATCCATAGGGATATCCAAATCGATAGGGATATTGAATTCCATATGGATATAGATCGAAATCCATAAAGATATCGAAATCGATAGAGATGCTGAAATCCATATGGATGTCGAAACACATAGGGATACTGAAATCGATATAGATATCGAAATCCATAGGGATATCGAAATCCATAGTGATATCGAAATCCACAGGGATATCGAAATCGATGTGGATACCGAAATCCATAGGGATATCGAAATCCATAGGGATATCGAAATCCATATGGATATCGAAATCCATATGGATATCGAAATCGATGTGGATTTCGAAATACATAGAGATTCCGAAATCCATATGGATTTCGAAATCCATAGGGATTTCGAAATCCATAGTGGATTCCGAAATCCATAGGGATTTCGAAATCCATATGGATTTCGAAATCTACATGGATTTCGAAATCCATAGGGATTTCGAAATCCACAGGGATTTCGAAATCCATATGGATTTCGAAATTTTTATGGATTCCGGAATCCATATGGATTTCGAAATCCATAGGGATTTCGAAATCCATAGGGATTTCGAAATCCATATGGATTTCGAAATCTATAGGGATTTCGAAATCCATATGGATGTCGAAATCCATATGGATTTCGAAATCCATATCGGATACGAAATTCATATGGATTTCGAAATCCTTATGGATTTCGAAATCCATAGGGATTTCGAAATCCATAGGGATTTCGAAAGCTATATGGATTTCGAAATCCATATGGATTTAGAAATCCATAGGGATTCCGAAATCCATATGGATTTCGAAATCGATATAGATTTCGAAATCCATAAGGATATCGAAATCCACATGGATATCGAAATCCATAGGGATTCCGAAATCGATATAGATTGCAATCTATGGATTTCGATATCCATATGGATTTCGAAATCCATATGTATTTAGGGATATCGAAATCGATATGGATTTCGAAATCTATATGGATTTCGAAATCCTTAGGGATTTCGAAATCCACAGGGATTTCGAAATCCATATGGATTTCGAAATCGATATGGATTTTGAAATCCATAAGGATTCCGAAATCGATATAGATTTCGGAAGCTCCATGGGATATCGAAATCGATATAGATATCGAAATCCACAGAGATGTCGAAATCCATATGGATTCCGAAATCCATATGGATTTCGAAATCCACTATGGATTTCGAAATCCATAGAGGATTTCGAAATCCATAGGGATTTCGAAATCCATATGGATTCCGAAATCTATATGGATTTCGAAATCCATAGGGATTTCGAAATCGATATGGATTCCGAAATCCATATGGATTTCGAAATCCATATGGATGTCGAAATCCATAGTGGATTTCGAAGTCCATAGGGATTTCGAAATCCATAGGGATTTCGAAATCGATATGGATTCTGAAATCCTTATGGATTTCGAAATCCATAGGGATTCCGAAATCGATATGGATTTCGAAATCCATAGAGATTTCGAAATCGATATGGATTTCGAAATCCATAGAGATTTCGATATCCATATGGATATCGAAATCCATATGGATTCCAAAATCGATATGGATTTCGGAATCCATAGGGATTTCGAAATCGTTTTAGGGATTTCGAAATCCATAGGGATATCGAAATCCATATGGATACCGAAATCTATGGGATTTCGAAATCCATAGGGATTTCGAAATCCATAGGGATTTCGGAATCCATATGGATTTCGAAATCTATATGGATATCGAAATCCACAGGGATTTCGAAATCGCTATGGATTTCGATATCCATATGGATGTCGAAATCTATATGGATATCGAAATCCATAGGGATTTCGAAATCGATATGGATTTCGAAATCCATAGCGATTTTGAAATCCATAGGGATTTCGAAATCCATAGGGATTTCGAAATCGATATTGATACCGAAATCTATATGGATTTCGGAATCCATAGGGATTCCGAAATCGATATGGATTTCGAAATCCATAGGGATATTGATATCGCTAAGGATATCGAAATCTAAAGCGATATCGAAATTCATAGGGATTTCGAAATCCATAGGGATATCGAAATCGATATGGATACCAAAATCCCTGTGGATTTCGATATCCATAGGGATTTCGATATCGCTATGGATATCGAAATCCATAGGGATTACCGAAATCCATAGGGATATCGAAATCCATAGAGATATCGAAATTGATATGGATATCGAAATCCATAGGGATATCGAAATCGATATGGATTTCGAAATCCTTAGGGATACCGAAATCGATATGGATTTCGAAATCCATAGAGATATCGAAATCCATAGGGATTTTGAAATCCATATGGATTTCGAAATCGATATGGATTTCGAAATCGATATGGATTTCGAAATCCATAGGGATTCCGAAATCGACATGGATATCGAAATCCATAGGGATATCGAAATCTATATGGATATCGAAATCCATATGGATTTCGAAATCCATAGGGATATCGAAATCCATATGGATTTCGAAATCCATAGGGATGTCGAAATCCTTATGGATATCGAAATCTATATGGATATCGATATCGATATGGATATCGAAATCCATATAGATTCCGAAATCCATATGGATTTCGAAATCCATAGGGATTTCGAAATCGATATGGATATCGAAATCCATAGGGATTTCGAAATCCATAGAGATATCGAAATCCATAGGGATTTCGAAATCCATATAGATGCTGAAATCCATATGGATATCGAAATCCATAGGGATTTCGAAATCTATATGGATTTCGAAATCCATAGAGATAATCGAAATCCATAACGATATCGAAATCATAGGGATTTCGAAATCCATAGGGATATCGAAATCCATATGGATACCGAAATCGATATGGATATCGAAATCCATAGGGATATCGAAATCGATATGGATATCGAAATCCATAGGGATATCGAATTCCATAGGGATATCGAAATCCATATGGATATTCGAAATCGATATGGATATCGAAATCCATAGGGATATCGAAATCCCTATGGATATCGAAATCCATAGGGATTTCGAAATTGATATGGATTTCGAAATCCATATGGATTTCGAAATCCATATGGATATCGAAATCCATATGGATTTCGAAATCGTTATGGATATCGAAATCCAAAGGGATATCGAAATCCATAGGGATATCGAAATCCATATGGATATCGAAATCCATAGGGATATCGAAATCGATATGGATATCGAAATCCATAGGGATATGATCGAGGGATATCGAAATCCATATGGATATCGAAATCGATATGGATTCGAAATCCATAGGGATATCGAAATCCATAGAGATATCGAAGTCCATAGGGATATCGAAATCCATAGGGATATCGAAATCCATATGGGATATCGAAATCGATATGGATATCGAAATCGATATGGATATCGAAATCCATAGGGATACCGAAATCGATAGAGTTACTGGAAATCGATAGGGATATCGAAATCCATAGGGATATCGAAATCCATATGGATATCGAAATCCATATGGATATCGAAATCCATAGGGATACCGAAATCCATAGGGATATCGAAATCGATATGGATATCGAAATCCATATGGATATCGAAATCGATAGGGATATCGAAATCGATAGGGATACCGAAATCGATAGAAATATCGAAATCGATAGGGATATCGAAATCCATATGGATATCGAAATCCATAGGGATATCGAAATCCATAGGGATATCGAAATCCATAGGGATATCGAAATCCATAGGAGGGGGATATAACGAAATCCATAGGGATATCGAAATCGATATGGATATCGAAATCGATATGGATACCGAAATCGATATGGATATCGAAATCCATAGGGATATCGAAATCCATATGGATATCGAAATCCATAGGGATATCGAAATCGATATAGATATCGAAATCGATAGGATATCGGAAATCTATGTAGATATCGAAATCCATAGGGATATCGAAATCCATAGGGATATCGAAATCGATATGGATATCGAAATCGATATGGATATCGAAATCAATATGGATATCGAAATCCATAGGGATATCGAAATCGATATGGATATCGAAATCCATAGGGATATCGAAATCCATATGGATATCGAAATCCATAGGGATACTGAAATCCATATGGATATTGAAATCCATAGGGATATCGAAATCCATATGGATATCGAAATCCATAGGGATATCGAAATCGATATGGATATTTGAAATCGATATAGATATCGAAATCCATAGGGATATCGAAATCGATATGGATATCGAAATCCATAGGGATATCGAAATCGATATGGATATCGAAATCCATAGGGATATCGAAATCCATAGGGATATCGAAATCCATATGGATATCGAAATCCGATATGGATACCGAAATCGATATGGATATCGAAATCGATAGGGATACCGTAATCGATAGGGATATCGAAATCTATAGGGATATTGAAATCGATATGGATACCGAAATCGATATGGATATCGAAATCCATAGGGATACCGAAATCAATATAGATATCGAAATCCATAGGGATATCGAAGTCCATAGGGATATCGAAATCCATATGGATATCGAAATCGATATGGATACCGAAATCGATATGGATATCGAAATCTATAGGGATATCGAAATCCATAGGGATGTCGAAATCTATATGGATATCGAAATCCATAGGGATATCGAAATCCATATGGATACTGAAATCCATATGGATATAGAAAACCATAGGGATATCGAAATCCATAGGGATATCGAAATCCATATGGATATCGAAATCCATAAGGATACGAATCGAAATCCAAGGATATCGAAATCGATAAAGATATCGAAATCCATAGGGATATCGAAATCATAGAGATATCGAAATCCATAGGGATACCGAAATCGATAGGGATATCGAAATCTATATGGATATCGAAATCCATAGGGATATCGAAATCCATATGGATATCGAAATCGATATGGATATCGAAATCCATAGGGATATCGAAATCGATATGGATATCGAAATCCATAGGGATATTGAAATCCATAGAGATATCGAAATCTATAGGGATATCGAAATCCATAGTGATACCGAAGTCCATAGGGATATCGAAATCCACAGGGACATCGAAATCCATAGGGATATCGAAACTATAGGGATATCGAAATCTATAGGGATATCGAAATCCATAGGGATATCGAAATCCATAGGGATATCGAAATCCATATGGATATCGAAATCGATATAGATATCGAAATCTATAGGGATATCGAAATCGATATGGATATCGAAATCCATAGGGATTTTGAAATCTATAGGGATATCGAAATCCATATGGATATCGAAATCCATAGGGATATCGAAATCGATATGGATATCGAAATCGATAAGGATATCGAAATCCATAGGGATATCGAAATCGATATGGATATCGAAATCTATAGGGATATCGAAATCCATAGGGATATCGAAATCCATAAGGATATCGAAATCTATAGGGATATCGAAATCGATAAGGATATCGAAATCCAAAGAGATATCGAAATCCATATGGATATCGAAATCCATAGGGATATCGAAATCCATAGGGATATCGAAATCCATATGGATATCGAAATCCATGGGGATACCGAAATCGGTAAGGATATCGAAATCCATAGGGCTACGGAAATCGATAAGGATATCGAAATCCAAAGGGATATCCAAATCCATATGGATATCGAAATCCATAGGGATATCGAAATCCATAGGGATATCGAAATCCTTAGAGATATCGAAATCCATAGGGATATCGAAATCGATATGGATACCGAAACCGTTAGAGATATCGAAATCCATAGGGATGTGAAATTAGGGATATCGATATCGGTATAGATACCGAAATCGATAGTGGATATCGAAATCCATAGGGATACCGAAATCGATATAGATATCGAAATCCTTAGAGATATCGAAATCCATAGGGATATCGAAATCGATATGGATACCGAAATCGATATGGATATCGAAATCCATAGGGATATCGAAATCGATAAAGATATCGAAATCCATAGGGATATTGAAATCGATATGGATATCGAAATCGATAGGGATATCGAAATCGATATGGATATCGAAATCGATATGGATATCGAAATCCATATGGATATCGAAATCCATAGGGATATCGAAATCGATATGGATATCGAAATCCATAGGGATATCGAAATCCATAGGGATATCGAAATAGATATGGATATCGAAATCTAAAGGGATATCGAAATACATAGGGATATCGAAAGCGATATGGATTTCGAAATCCATAGGGATATCGAAATCCATAGGGATATCGAAATCTACATGGATATCGAAATCCATAGGGATACTCGAAATCCATAGACATATCGAAATCCTTAGAGATATCGAAATCCATAGAGATATCGAAATAAATAGGGATATCGAAATCAATATGGATATCGAAATCGATATGGATATCGAAATCCATAGGGATACCGAAATCTATATAGATATAGAAATCCATAGAGATATCGAAATCCACAGGGATATCGAAATCCATATGGATGTCGAAATCCATAGGGATATCGAAATCCATAGGGATACCGAAATCCACAGGGATATCGAAGTCCATAGGGATATCGAAATCGATATGGATATCGAAATCCATAGGGATATCGAAATCGATAAGGATATCGAAATCCATAGGGATATCGAAATCGATATGGATATCGAAATCGATAGGGATATCGAAATCGATGTGGATATCGAAATCCATAGGGATATCGAAATCCATAGGGATATCGAAAACCATAGAGGATATCGAAATCCATAGGGATATCGAAATCTATAGGGATATCGAAATCTATAGGGATACTGAAATCGATATGGATATCGAAATCCATATGGATATGGAAATCCATAGGGATATCGAAATCCATATGGATATCGAAATCTATAGGGATATCGAAATCCATAGGGATATCGAAATCCATAGGGATATCGAAATCCATATAGATACTGAAATCCATAGGGATATCGAAATCCATATGGATATCGAAATCCATAGGGATATCGAAATCGATAAGGATACCGAAATCTATAGGGATATCGAAATCCATAGGGATATCGAAATCCATAGGGATATCGAAGTCCATAGGGATATCGAAATCTATAGGGATATCGAAATCCATGAGGGCTATCGAAATCCATAGGGATACCGTAATCCATAGGGATATCGAAATCCATAAGGATATCGAAATCCATAGGGATACTGAAATCGATATGGATATCGAAATCCATAGGGATATTGAAATCGATATAGATACTGAAATCAATATGAGATATCGAAATCCATAGGGATACGGAAATCGATATGATATTCGAAATCCATAAGAATATCGAAAATCCATAGGGATATCGAAATCCATATGGATATCGAAACCGATATGGATATCGAAACTATAGAGATACCGAAATCGCCAAGGATATCGAAATCCAAAGGGATATCGAAACCTGTAGGGATATCGAAATCCTTTCCCACTTGGGACTCTCGAAATCCATAGGGATATCGAAATCCATTGGGATATCGAAATCCATAGGGATATCGAAATCCATAGGGATATCGAAATATATTAGAGATATCGAAATCCATAGGGATATCGGAGTCCATAGAGATATCGAAATCCATAGTGATATCGAAATCCATAGGGATATTGAAATCCATAGGGATATCGAAATCCATATGGATATCGAAATCCATGGGGATACCGAAATCGATAAGGATATCGATTTCCATAGGGCTACGGAAATCGATAAGGATATCGAAATCCAAAGGGATATCCAAATCCATAGGGATATCGAAATCGATATGGATATTGAAATCGATATGGATATCGAAATCGATAGTGGATATCGAAATCCAAAGGGATATCGAAATCCATAGGGATATCGAAATCCATATGGATATCGAAATCCATAGGGATATCGAAATCGATAGGGATATCGAAATCCATATGGATATCGAAATCCATAGGGATATCGAAATCCATAGGGATATCGAAATCCATAGGGATATCGAAATCGATATGGATATCGAAATCCATAGGGATACCGAAATCGATAAGGATATCGAAATCTAAAGGGATATCGAAATCCATATCGATATCGATATACCGAAATCCATAGGGATATCGAAATCCATAGGGATATCGAAATCGATATGGATACCGAAATCGATATGGATATCGAAATCCATAGGGATATCGAAATCGATATGGATATCGAAATCCATAGGGATATCGAAATCGATATGGATATCGAAATCGATAGAGATATCGAACTCGATATGGATATCGAAATCCATAGGGATACCGAAAATCGATAAGGATATCGAAATCCAAAGGGATATCGAAATCCATAGGGATATCGAAATCCATAGGGATATCGAAATCGATATGGATACCGAAATCCATAGGGATATCGAAATCGATATGGATATCGAAATCCATAGGGATACCGAAATCGATATAGATATCGAAATCCATAGGGATATCGAAATCCATAGGGATATCGAAATCGATATGGATACCGAAATCGATATGGATATCGAAATCCATAGGGATACCAAAATCGATAAAGATATCGAAATCCAAAGGGATATCGAAATCCATAGGGATATCGAAATCCATAGGGATATCGAAATCGATATGGATACCGAAATCCATATGGATATCGAAATCGATATGGATATCGAAATCCATAGGGATACCGAAATCGATGTGGATATCGAAATCCATAGAGATATCGAAATCCATAGGGATATCGAAATCCATAGGGATATCGAAATCGATATGGATACCGAAATCGATATGGATATCGAAATCCATAGGGATATCGAAATCGATATGGATACGAAATCTATAGGAGATATCGAAATCGATATGGATATCGAAATCCATAGAGATATCGAAATCGATATGGATATCGAAATCCATAGGGATATCGAAATCCATAGGGATATCGAAATCCATAGGGATATCGAAATCGATATGGATACCGAAATCGATATGGATATCGAAATCCATAGGGATATCGAAATCGATATGGATATCGAAATCCATAGGGATATCGAAATCGATATGGATATCGAAATCCATAGAGATATCGAAATCCATAGGGATAGTCGAAATCCATAGGGATATCGAAATCGATATGGATACCGAAATCGATATGGATATCGAAATCCATAGGGATATCGAAATCGATATGGATATCGAAATCCATAGGAATATCGAAATCGATATGGATATCGAAATCCATAGGGATATCGAAATCCATAGGGATATCGAAATCCATAGGGATATCGAAATCCATAGGGATATCGAAATCGATATGGATACCAAAATCGATATGGATATCGAAATCCATAGGGATATCGAAATCGATATGGATATCGAAATCCATAGGGATATCGAAATCGATATGGATATCGAAATCGATAGGGATATCGAAATCGATATGGATATCGAAATCCATAGGGATATCGAAATCGATATGGATATCGAAATCCATAGGGATATCGAAATCCATAGGGATATCGAAATCGATATGGATACTCGAAATCTATGTGGATATCGAAATCCATAGGGATATCGAAATCGATGTGGATATCGAAATCCATAGGGATATCGAAATCCATAGGGATATCGAAATCGATAGGGATATCGAAATCGATATGGATACCAAAATCGATGTGGATATCGAAATCCATAGGGATATCGAAATCCATAGGGATATCGAAATCCATAGGGATATCGAAATCCATAGGGATATCGAAATCCATAGGGATATCGAAATCCATATGGATATCGAAATCCATAGGGATATCGAAATCGATATGGATATCGAAATCCATAGGGATATCGAAATCGATATGGATATCGAAATCCATAGGGATACCGAAATCGATAAGGATATCGAAATCCATAGGGATATCGAAATCCATAGATGTCGATATACGTAAATCCATAGGGATATCGAAATCCATAGGGATATCGAAATCGATATGGATACCGAAATCGATATGGATATCGAAATCCATAGGGATATCGAAATCGATATGGATATCGAAATCCATATGGAATATCGAAATCGATATGGATATCGAAATCCATAGAGATACCGAAATCGATATGGATATCGAAATCCATAGGGATATCGAAATCGATAGGGATATCGAAATCCATAGGGATATCGAAATCGATATGGATACCGAAATCTATATGGATATCGAAATCCATAGGGATATCGAAATCGATATGGATATCGAAATCCATAGGAATATCGAAATCGATATGGATATCGAAATCCATAGGGATATCGAAATCGATATGGATATCGAAATCCATAGGGATATCGAAATCCATATGGATATCGAAATCCATAGGGATATCGAAATCCATAGGGATATCGAAATCGATATGATATCGAAATCCATAGGGATATCGAAATCCATAGGGATATCGAAATCCATAGGGATATCGAAATCCATATGGATATCGAAATCCATAGGGATATCGAAATCCATAGGGATATCGAAATCGATATGGATACCAAAATCGATGTGGATATCGAAATCCATAGGAATATCGAAATCGATATGGATATCGAAATCCATAGGAATATCGAAATCGATATGGATATCGAAATCCATAGGGATATCGAAATCGATATGGATATCGAAATCCATAGGGATATCGAAATCCATAGGGATATCGAAATCCATAGGGATATCGAAATCCATAGGATATCGAAATCGATATGGATACCGAAATCTATGTGGATATCGAAATCCATAGGGATATCGAAATCGAGTAGATATCGAAATCCATAGGGATATCGAAATCCATAGGGATATCGAAATCGATAGGGATATCGAAATCGATATGGATACCGAAATCGATGTGGATATCGAAATCCATACGGATATCGAAATCCATAGGGATATCGAAATCCATAGGGATATCGAAATCCATAGGGATATCGAAATCCATATGGATATCGAAATCCATATGGATATCGAAATCCATAGGGATATCGAAATCGATATGGATATCGAAATCCATAGGGATATCGAAATCGATATGGATATCGAAATCCATAGGGATATCGAAATCGATAAGGATATCGAAATCCATAGGGATATCGAAATCCATATGACGATATCGAAATCCATAGGGATATCGAAATCCATAGGGATATCGAAATCGATATGGATACCAAAATCGATATGTGATATCGAAATCCATAGGGATATCGAAATCGATATGGATATCGAAATCCATAGGGATATCGAAATCGATATGGATATCGAAATCGATAGAGATACCGAAATCGATATGGATATCGAAATCCATAGGGATACCGAAATCGATAGAGATATCGAAATCCATAGGGATATCGAAATCGATATGGATATCGAAATCCATATGGATATCGAAATCTATAGGGATATCGAAATCGATATGGATATCGAAATCCGATAAGGATATCGAAATCGATATGGATATCGAAATCCATAGGGATATCGAAATCGATATGGATATCGAAATCCATATGAGATATCGAAATCCATAGGGATATCGAAATCGATAGGGATATCGAAATCCAAATCGGATATCGAAATCCATATGGATATCGAAATCCATAGGATACCGAAATCGATATGGATATCGAAATCCATATGGATATCGAACTATCGATATAGGATATCGAAATCGACATATGGATATCGAAATCCATATGGATATCGAAATCCATGGATGGATATCGAAATCGATATGGATACTCGAAATCGATATGGATATCGAAATCCATAGGGATATCGAAATCGATATGGATATCGAAATCCATAGGGATATCGAAATCGATATGGATATCGAAATCGATAGGGATATCGAAATCGATATGGATATCGAAATCCATAGGGATATCGAAATCCATAGGGATATCGAAATCCATAGGGATATCGAAATCCATAGGGATATCGAAATCGATATGGATACCGAAATCGATATGGATATCGAAATCCATAGGGATACCGAAATCGATAAAGATATCGAAATCCATAGGGATATCGAAATCCATAGGGATATCGAAATCCATAGGGATATCGAAATCGATATGGATATCGAAATCCATAGGGATATCGAAATCGATATGGATATCGAAATCCATAGGGATATCGAAATCGATATGGATATCGAAATCCATAGGGATATCGAAATCCATATGGATATCGAAATCCATAGGGATATCGAAATCGATATGGATACCGAAATCGATATGGATATCGAAATCCATAGGATACTAAAATCGATACAGATATCGAAATCCATAGGGATATCGAAATCCATAAGGATATCGAAATCCATAGGGATATCGAAATCGATATGGATACCGAAATCGATAGGGATATCGAAATCGATATGGATATCGAAATCCATAGGGATACTCGAAATCGATATGGATATCGAAATCCATAGGGATATCGAAATCCATAGGGATATCGAAATCCATAGGGATATCGAAATCGATATGGATACCGAAATCGATATGGATATCGAAATCCATAGGGATATCGAAATCGATATGGATATCGAAATCCATAGGGATATCGAAATCGATATGGATATCGAAATCCATAGGGATATCGAAATCGATATGGATATCGAAATCCATAGGGATATCGAAATCCATAGGGATATCGAAATCCATAGGGATATCGAAATCGATATGGATATCGAAATCGATATGGATATCGAAATCCATAGGGATATCGAAATCGATATGGATATCGAAATCCATAGGGATACCGAAATCGATATAGATATCGAAATCCTTAGAGATATCGAAATCCATAGGGATATCGAAATCCATAGGGATATCGAAATCGATATGGATACCGAAATCGATATGGATATCGAAATCCATAGGGATACCAAAATCGATAAAGATATCGAAATCCAAAGGGATATCGAAATCCATAGGGATATCGAAATCCATAGGGATATCGAAATCGATATGGATACCGAAATCCATAGGGATATCGAAATCGATATGGATATCGAAATCCATAGGGATACCGAAATCGATATGAGATATCGAAATCCATATGAGATATCGAAATCCATATGGATATCGAAATCCATAGGGATATCGAAATCGATATAGGATATCGAAATCCATATGGATATCGAAATCCATAGGGATATCGAAATCGATATGGATATCGAAATCCATAGGGATATCGAAATCGATATGGATATCGAAATCCATAGGGATACCGAAATCCATAGGGATATCGAAATCCATAGGGATATCGAAATCCATAGGGATATCGAAATCCATAGGGATATCGAAATCGATATGGATATCGAAATCCATAGGGATATCGAAATCGATATGGATATCGAAATCCATAGGGATATCGAAATCGATATGGATATCGAAATCGATAGGGATATCGAAATCGATATGGATATCGAAATCGATATGGATATCGAAATCCATAGGGATACCGAAATCGATAGGGATATCGAAATCCATAGGGATATCGAAATCCATAGGGATATCGAAATCCATAGGGATATCGAAATTCATAGGGATACCGAAATCGATATGGATATCGAAATCCATAGGGATATCGAAATCGATAGGGATATCGAAATCCATAGGGATATCGAAATCCAAAGGGATATCGAAATCGATATGGGATATCGAAATCCATAGGGATATCGAAATCCATAGGGATATCGAAATCGATATGGATATCGAAATCCATAGGGATATCGAAATCGATATGGATATCGAAATCCATAGGGATATCGAAATCGATATGGATATCGAAATCGATATGGATATCGAAATCGATATGGATATCGAAATCCATAGGGATATCGAAATCGATATGGATATCGAAATCCATAGGGATATCGAAATCCATATGGATATCGAAATCCATAGGGATATCGAAATCGATATGGATATCGAAATCCATAGGGATATCGAAATCGATATGGATATCGAAATCCATAGGGATATCGAAATCCATAGGGATATCGAAATCCATAGGGATATCGAAATCGATATGGATACCGAAATCTGATATGGATATCGAAATCCATATGGATATCTGAAATCGATAGGGATATCGAAATCGATATGGATATCGAAATCCATAGGGATATCGAAATCGATATGGATATCGAAATCCATAGGGATATCGAAATCCATAGGGATATCGAAATCCATAGGGATATCGAAATCGATATGGATACCGAAATCGATACGGATATCGAAATCCATATGGATATCGAAATCATATGGATATCGAAATCGATAAGGATATCGAAATCCATAGGGATATCGAAATCGATATGGATATCGAAATCGATATGGATATCGAAATCGATATGGATATCGAAATCCATAGGGATATCGAAATCGATAGGGATATCGAAATCCATAGGGATACCGAAATCGATATGGATATCGAAATCGATAGGGATATCGAAATCGATATGGATATCGAAATCCATAGGGATATCGAAATCGATATGGATATCGAAATCCATAGGGATACCGAAATCGATATGGATATCGAAATCCATAGGGATATCGAAATCCATAGGGATATCGAAATCCATAGGGATATCGAAATCGATATGGATATCGAAATCGATATGGATATCGAAATCGATATGGATATCGAAATCCATAGGGATATCGAAATCGATATGGATATCGAAATCCATAGGGATATCGAAATCGATAGGGATATCGAAATCCATAGGGATATCGAAATCCATAGGGATATCGAAATCCATAGGGATATCGAAATCGATATGGATATCGAAATCCATAGGGATATCGAAATCCATAGGGATATCGAAATCCATAGGGATATCGAAATCCATAGGGATATCGAAATCCATAGGGATATCGAAATCCATAGGGATATCGAAATCCATAGGGATATCGAAATCGATATGGATATCGAAATCGATATGGATACCGAAATCGATATGGATATCGAAATCCATAGGGATATCGAAATCGATATGGATATCGAAATCCATAGGGATATCGAAATCGATATGGATATCGAAATCCATAGGGATATCGAAATCGATATGGATATCGAAATCCATAGGGATATCGAAATCCATAGGGATATCGAAATCCATAGGGATATCGAAATCGATATGGATATCGAAATCGATATGGATATCGAAATCGATATGGATATCGAAATCCATAGGGATATCGAAATCGATATGGATATCGAAATCCATAGGGATATCGAAATCGATATGGATATCGAAATCCATAGGGATATCGAAATCGATATGGATATCGAAATCTATAGGGATATCGAAATCCATAGGGATATCGAAATCCATAGGGATATCGAAATCCATAGGGATATCGAAATCGATATGGATATCGAAATCCATAGGGATATCGAAATCGATATGGATATCGAAATCGATAGGGATATCGAAATCGATATGGATATCGAAATCCATAGGGATATCCGAAATCCATAGGGATATCGAAATCCATAGGGATATCGAAATCGATAGGGATATCGAAATCGATATGGATATCGAAATCCATAGGGATATCGAAATCGATAGGGATATCGAAATCCATAGGGATATCGAAATCCATAGGGATATCGAAATCCATAGGGATATCGAAATCGATATGGATATCGAAATCGATATGGATATCGAAATCGATATGGATATCGAAATCGATATGGATATCGAAATCCATAGGGATATCGAAATCCATAGGGATATCGAAATCCATAGGGATATCGAAATCGATATGGATATCGAAATCGATATGGATATCGAAATCGATATGGATACCGAAATCGATGTGGATATCGAAATCGATATGGATATCGAAATCCATAGGGATATCGAAATCGATATGGATATCGAAATCCATAGAGATATCGAAATCCATAGGGATATCGAAATCCATAGGGATATCGAAATCGGTAGGGATACCGAAATCGATATGGATATCGAAATCCATAGGGATACCGAAATCGATAAAGATATCGAAATCCTTAAGGATATCAAAATCCATAGGGATATCGAAATCAAAAAGTCATATCGAAATCGATATGGATATCGAAATCCATAGGGATATCGAAATCCATGAGGATATCGAAATCGATATGGATATCGAAATCCATAAGGAGATCAAAATCCATAGAGAGATCGAAATCCAAAGGGATATCGAAATCCATAGGGATATCGAAATCCATAGGGATATCGAAATCCATAGGGATATCGAAATCCATAGGGATATCGAAATCAGCAGAAGGATATCGAAATCCATAGGGATATCGAAATCGACCAGGATATAGAGAATCGATATCAGATACCGAAATCTATATGGATATAGAAATCCACAGGGATTTTACGATCGATATGGATATCCCAGTCCATAGGGATATCAAGAATCCATAGGGATATCACGAAATCCATAGGGATATCGAAATCCATAGGGATATCGAAATCGATATGGATACCGAAATCTATATGGATATCGAAATCCATAGGGGTACCAAAATCGATATGGATATCGAAATCCATAGAGATACCGAAATCGATAAGGATATCGAAATCCAAAGGGATATCAGGAAATAGATAGGGATATCGAAATCGATATGGATACCAAAATCGATGTGGATATCGAAATCGATATATATGGATATCAGAAATTCATATAGAGACCACTGAAATCTTGAGGGATATCGAAATCGATATGGATATCGAAATCCATAAGGATATCGAAATCGATATGGATATCGAAATCCATAGGGATATCGAAATCCATAGAGATACCGAAATCGATAAGGATATCGAAATCCATAGAGATACCGAAATCGATAAGGATATCGAAATCCAAAGGGATATCGAAATCCATAGGGATATCGAAATCCATAGACATCATCGAACTCCACATGAAGGATATCGAAATCCATGGGGACATCGAAATCCATAGGGATATCGAAATCCATAGGGATATCGAAATCGATATGGATACCGAAATCTATATGGATATAGAAATCCATAGGGATATCGAAATCGATATGGATATCGAAATCCATAGGGATATCGAAATCGATATGGATACCGAAATCTATATGGATATCGAAATCCATAGGGATACCAAAATCGATATGGATATCGAAATCCATAGAGATACCGAAATCGATAAGGATATCGAAATCCAAAGGGATATCGAAATCCATAAGGATATCGAAATCGATATGGATACCAAAATCGATGTGGATATCGAAATCCATAGGGATATCGAAATCGATATGGATATCGAAATCCATAGGAATTTCGAAATCGAAATGGATATCGAAATCCATAGAGATATCGAAATCCATAGGGATATCGAAATCCATAGAGATATCGAAATCGGTATGGATACCGAAATCGATATGGATATCGAAAACATTATAGGGATACCAAAATCGATATAGATATCGAAATCCATAGGGATATCAAAATCCATATGGATATGCAAAATCCATGAGGATATCGAAATCGATATGGATATCGAAATCCATAAGGAGGATAGTCGAAATCCATAGGGATATCAAAATCCATAGGGATATCAGCAAGGAAATCGATATGGATACCAAAATCGATAATGGATATAGAAATCCATAGGGATATCGAAATCGATATGGATATCGAAATCCATAGGAATATCGACATCGATATGGATATCGAAATCCATAGGGATATCGAAATCGATATGGATATCGAAATCCATAGGAATATCGAAATCGATATGGATATCGAAATCCATAGGGATATCGAAATCGATATGGATATCGAAATCCATAGGGATACCGAAATCGATAAGTATTTCGAAATACAAAGGGATGAGGAAATCGATAGGGATATCGAAATCCATAGGGATATCGAAATCGATATGGATACCAGGAAATCCATATGGATATCGAAACCCATGATACTTATTGAAATCAGTATGGATATCAAAATCCATAGGGATATCGAAATCGATATGGATATCGAAATCCATAGGGATATCGA
This sequence comes from Drosophila austrosaltans, assembly GCA_035045865.1. Taxonomy (NCBI): domain Eukaryota; kingdom Metazoa; phylum Arthropoda; class Insecta; order Diptera; family Drosophilidae; genus Drosophila; species Drosophila austrosaltans. The sequence goes on from JAWNOQ010000124.1 coordinate 32,055, forward strand.
AATCCATAGGGATATCGAAATCCATAGGGATATCGAAATCCATAAGGATATCGAAATCGATTTGGATACCGAAATCTATATGGATATCGAAATCCATAGGGATACCAAAATCGATATGGATATCGAAATCCATAGAGATACCGAAATCGATAAGGATATCGAAATCCAAAGGGATATCGAAATCCATAGGGATATCGAAATCGATATGGATACGAAAATCGATGTGGATATCGAAATCCATAAGGATATCGAAATCGATATGGATATCGAAATTCATACAGATTTCGAAATCTGAAATGGATATCGAAATCCATAAGAATATCGGGAAATCCATAGGAATATCGAAATCCATAGAGATATCAGAAATCCATAGGGATATCAGAAATCCATAGAGATATCGAAATCAGTATGAATGCAAATCGATATGGATATCGAAAACTATAGGGATACCAAAATCGATATAGATATCGAAATCCATAGGGATATCGAAATCCATATGGATATCGAAATCCATAGGGATATCGAAATCGATATGGATATCGAAATCCATAGGGATATCGAAATCGATAGTGATATCGAAATCCATAAGGATATCGAAATCGATATGGATACCAAAATCGATGTGGATATCGAAATCGATATGGATATCGAAATCCATAGGGATACCGAAATCGAAATGGATATCGAAATCCATAGAGATATCGAAATCGATATGGATATCGAAATCCATAGGGATACCGAAATCGATGTAGATATCGAAATCCATAGGGATATCGAAGTCCATAGGGATATCGAAATCCTTAGGGATATCGAAATCGATATGGATATCGAAATCCATAGGGATACCGAAATCGATGTAGATATCGAAATCCTTAGAGATATCGAAATCCATAGGGATGTCGAAATCCATAGGGATGTCGATATCGGTATGGATACCGAACTCGATATGGATATCGAAATCCATAGGGATACCAAAATCGATAAAGATATCGAAATCCATAGGGATATCGAAATGCATAGGGATATCCGACTTTCGATATCGGATACCGAAATCGATGTGGATATCAAAATCCATAGGGATATCGAAATCGATATGGATATCGAAATCCATAGGAATATCGAAATCGATATGGATATCGAAATCGGTGTAGATATCAAAATCCATAGGGATATCGAAATCGATATGGATATCGAAATCCATAGGAATATCGAAATCGATATGGATATCGAAATCGATAGGGATATCGAAATCGATATGGATATCGAAATCCATAGGGATATCGAAATCCATAGGGATATCGAAATCCATAGGGATATCGAAATCCATAGGGATATCGAAATCCATAGTCATATCGAAATCGATGTGGATATCGAAATCCATAGGGATATCGAAATCCATAGGGATATCGAAATCGATATGGATATCGAAATCCATAGGGATATCGAAATCCATAGGGATATCGAAATCAATATGGATACCGAAATCTATATGGATATCGAAACCCATAGGGATATCGAAATCCATAGGGATATCGAAATCCATAGGGATATAGAAATCGATATGGATATCGAAATCCATAGGGCTACCGAAATCGATAAGGATATCGAAATCCAAAGGGATATCGAAATGCATAGGGATATCGAAATCCATAGGGATTTCGGATTACATATGGATATCGAAATCCATAGGAATATCGAAATCGATATGGATACCGAAATCTATATGGATATAGAAATCCATAGGGATATCGAAATCGATATGGATATCGAAATCCATAGGGATATCGAAATCCATAGGGATATCAATAGCAAAAGGGATGTCGATATCCATAAGGATATCGAAATCGATTTGGATACCGAAATCTATATGGATATCGAAATCCATAGGGATACCAAAATCGATATGGATATCGAAATCCATAGAGATACCGAAATCGATAAGGATATCGAAATCCAAAGGGATATCGAAATCCATAGGGATATCGAAATCGATATGGATACCAAAATCGATGTGGATATCGAAATCCATAAGGATATCGAAATCGATATGGATATCGAAATCCATAGGAATTTCGAAATCGAAATGGATATCGAAATCCATAGAGATATCGAAATCCATAGGGATATCGAAATCCATAGAGATATCGAAATCCATAGGGATATCGAAATCCATAGAGATATCGAAATCGGTATGGATACCGAAATCGATATGGATATCGAAAACTATAGGGATACCAAAATCGATATAGATATCGAAATCCATAGGGATATCGAAATCCATATGGATATCGAAATCCATAGGGATATCGAAATCGATATGGATATCGAAATCCATAGGGATATCGAAATCGATAGGGATATCGAAATCCATAGGGATACCGAAATCGATATGGATATCGAAATCCATAGGGATACCGAAATCGATAAGGATATCGAAATCCAAAGGGATATCGAAATCCATAGGGATATCGAAATCCATAGGGATATCGAAATCGATATGGATACCAAAATCGATGTGGATATCGAAATCCATAGGGATATCGAAATCGATATGGATATCGAAATCCATAGGAATATCGAAATCGATAAGGATATCGAAATCCATAGGGATATCGAAATCGATATAGATATCGAAATCCATAGGGATATCGAAATCGATATGGATATCGAAATCCATAGGGATACCGAAATCGATGTAGATATCGAAATCCATAAAGATATCGAAATACATAGTGATATCGAAATCCATAAGGATATCGAAATCGATATGGATACCAAAATCGATGTGGATATCGAAATCGATATGGATATCGAAATCCATAGGGATACCGAAATCGAAATGGATATCGAAATCCATAGAGATATCGAAATCGATATGGATATCGAAATCCATAGGGATACCGAAATCGTTAAAGATAAGGAAAAAAATATTGATATCGAAATCCATAGGGATATCGAAGTCCATAGGGATATCGAAATCCTTAGGGATATCGAAATCGATATGGATATCGAAATCCATAGGGATACCGAAATCGATGTAGATATCGAAATCCTTAGAGATATCGAAATCCATAGGGATGTCGAAATCCATAGGGATGTCGATATCGGTATGGATACCGAACTCGATATGGATATCGAAATCCATAGGGATACCAAAATCGATAAAGATATCGAAATCCATAGGGATATCGAAATCCATAGGGATATCGAAATCGATATGGATACCGAAATCGATGTGGATATCAAAATCCATGAGGATATCGAAATCGATATGGATATCGAGAAATCCATAGGAATATCGAAATCGATATGGATATCGAAATCGATATGGATATTTTTTTTTTTTTTTTTTTTTTTTTTTTTTTTTTTTTTTTTTTTTTTTTTTTTTTTTTTTTTTTTTTTGATATCGAAATACATAAGGATATCTAGAAATCGATATGGATATCGAAATCCATAGTGAGATAAGAATCGATATGGATATCGAAAGTTTTTTTTTTTGGGAAATCGATAGGGATATCGAAATCGATATGGATATCGAAATCCCATAGGGTCATCGAAATCCATAGGGATATCGAAATCCATAGGGATATCGAAATCCATAGTCATATCGAAATCGATGTGGATATCGAAATCCATAGGGATATCGAAATCCATAGGGATATCGAAATCGATATGGATATCGAAATCCATAGGGATATCGAAATCCATAGGGATATCGAAATCCATAGGGATATCGAAATCCATAGGGATATCGAAATCCATAGTCATATCGAAATCGATATGGATATCGAAATCCATAGGGATATCGAAATCTTGATGGAAGTATCGAAATCGATATGGATATCGAAATCCATAGAGATATCGAAATCCATAGGGATATCGAAATCCATAGGGATATCGAAATTCATAGGGATATCGAAATCCATAGGGATATCGAAATCGATATAGTTTTTGAAATCTATATGGATATAGAAATCCATATGGATATCGAAATCCATAGGGATATCGAAACACATAGGGATATCGAAATCCATAGGGATATCGAAATCCATAGGGATATCGAAATCGATATGGATACCGAAATCTATATGGATATAGAAATCCATAGGGATATCGATATCGATATGGATATCGAAATCCATAGGGATATCGAAATCCATAGGGATATCGAAATCCATAGGGATATCGAAATCCATAGTCATATCGAAATCGATATGGATATCGAAATCCATAGGGATATCGGAGAATGGATATGGATATCAAAATCAAATATGGATATCAAAATCAATAGGGAATCTATCAAGAAATCTATAAGGATATCTGGGAGATAGTAAGGGATATCAGAGAATCCATAGGGATATCGAAATCCATAGGGATATCGAAATCCATAGGGATATCGAAATCCATAGGGATATCGAAATCCATAGGGATATCGAAATCCAAAGGGATATCGAAATCCATAGGGATATCGAAATCCATAGGGATATCGAAATCCATAGGGATATCGAAATCCATAGGGATAGCGAAATCCATAGGGATATCGAAATCCATAGGGATATCGAAATCGATATGGATACCGAAATCTATATGGATATAGAAATCCACAGGGATATCGAAATCCATAGGGATATCGAAATCGATATGGATACCGAAATCTATATGGATATCGAAACACATAGGGATATCGAAATCGATATGGATATCGAAATCCATAGGGATATCGAAATCGATATATGGATATCAGAATCCATAGGGATACCGAAATCGATGTAGATATCGAAATCCATAGAGATATCGAAATCCATAGGGATATCGAAATCCATAGGGATATCAGAAATCGATATGGATACCAAAATCGATGTGGATATCGAAATTCCAAGAAGATATCAAAAATCCATAGGGATATCAGAATCCATGGGGATATCAAAATCGATATGGATACCGAAATCTATATGGATATCGAAACCCATAGGGATATCGGAATCCATAGGGATATCGAAGTCAATAGGATATCGAAATCGATATGGATATCGAAATCGATATGGATATCGAAATCCATAGGGATATCGAAATCGATATGGATATCGAAATCCATAGGGATATCGAAATCGATATGGATATCGAAATCCATAGGGATATCGAAATCGATATGGATATCGAAATCCATAGGGATATCGAAATCCATATGGATATCGAAATCCATAGGGATATCGAAATCGATATGGATATCAAAATCGATATGGATATCGAAATCCATAGGGATATCGAAATCGATAGGGATATCGAAATCCATAGGGATATCGAAATCGATATGGATATCGAAATCCATAGGGATATCGAAATCCATATGGATATCGAAATCCATAGGGATATCGAAATCGATATGGATATCGAAATCCATAGGGATATCGAAATCCATAGGGATATCGAAATCCATAGGGATATCGAAATCGATATGGATACCGAAATCGATATGGATATCGAAATCCATAGGGATATCGAAATCCATAGGGATATCGAAATCGATATGGATATCGAAATCCATAGGGATATCGAAATCCATAGGGATATCGAAATCCATAGGGATATCGAAATCGATATGGATATCGAAATCCATATGGATATCGAAATCCATAGAATATTGAAATCGATATGGATATCGAAATCCATAGGGATATCGAAATCGATAGGGATATCGAAATCCATAGGGATATCGAAATCCATAGGGATATCGAAATCCATAGGGATATCGAAATCGATATGGATATCGAAATCGATATGGATATCGAAATCCATAGGGATATCGAAATCGATATGGATATCGAAATCCATAGGGATATCGAAATCGATATGGATATCGAAATCCGATATGGATATCGAAATCCATATGGATATCGAAATCGATCTGGATATCGAAATCCATAGGGATACCGAAATCGATGTAGATATCGAAATCCATAAAGATATCGAAATCAATAGGGATATCGAAATCCATAGGGATATCGAAATCCATAAGGATATCGAAATCGATATGGATACCAAAATCGATGTGGATATCGAAATCCATATGGATATCGAAATCCATAGGGATATCGAAATCGATATGGATATCGAAATCCATAGGGATATCGAAATCGATATGGATATCGAAATCCATAGGGATACCGAAATCGATAGGGATATCGAAATCCATAGGGATATCGAAATCGATATGGATATCGAAATCCATATGGATATCGAAATCGATATGGATATCGAAATCCATAGGGATATCGAAATCCATAGGGATATCGAAATCCATAGGGATATCGAAATCGATAGGGATATCGAAATCGATATGGATATCGAAATCCATAGGGATATCGAAATCGATATGGATATCGAAATCCATAGGGATATCGAAATCCATAGGGATATCGAAATCTATAGGGATATCGAAATCGATATGGATATCGAAATCCATAGGGATATCGAAATCCATAGGGATATCGAAATCCATAGGGATATCGAAATCGATATGGATATCGAAATCGATATGGATATCGAAATCCATAAGGATATCGAAATCCATAGGGATATCGAAATCCATATGGATATCGAAATCCATAGGGATACCGAAATCGATATGAGATATCGAAATCCATAGGGATATCGAAATCCATAGGGATATCGAAATCCATAGGGATATCGAAATCGATATGGATATCGAAATCGATATGGATATCGAAATCCATAGGGATATCGAAATCCATAGGGATATCGAAATCCATATGGATATCGAAATCGATATGGATATCGAAATCGATATGGATATCGAAATCCATAGGGATATCGAAATCGATATGGATATCGAAATCCATAGGGATATCGAAATCGATATGGATATCGAAATCCATAGGGATATCGAAATCGATATGGATATCGAAATCCATAGGGATATCGAAATCGATATGGATATCGAAATCCATAGGGATATCGAAATCGATATGGATATCGAAATCCATAGGGATATCGAAATCCATAGGGATATCGAAATCGATAGGGATATCGAAATCCATAGGGATATCGAAATCCATAGGGATATCGAAATCGATATGGATATCGAAATCCATATGGATATCGAAATCCATAGGGATATCGAAATCGATATGGATATCGAAATCCATAGGGATATCGAAATCGATATGGATATCGAAATCCATAGGGATATCGAAATCGATATAGATATCGAAATCCATAGAGATATCGAAATCCATAGGGATATCGAAATCCATAGGGATATCGAAATCGATATGGATACCAAAATCGATGTGGATATCGAAATCCATAGGGATATCGAAATCCATAGGGATATCGAAATCCATAGGGATATCGAAATCCATATGGATATCGAAATCCATAGGGATATCGAAATCCATAGGGATATCGAAATCCATAGGGATATCGAAATCGATATGGATATCGAAATCCATAGGGATATCGAAATCCATATGGATATCGAAATCCATAGGGATATCGAAATCCATATGGATATCGAAATCCATAGGGATATCGAATCTATGGATATCGAAATCCATAGGAATATCGAAATCGATATGGATATCGAAATCCATATGGATATCGAAATCCATATGGATATCGAAATCCATATGGATATCGAAATCCATAGGGATATCGAAATCCATATGGATATCGAAATCCATAGGGATATCGAAATCCATAGGGATATCGAAATCGATATGGATATCGAAATCGATATGGATATCGAAATCCATAGGGATATCGAAATCGATATGGATATCGAAATCCATAGGGATATCGAAATCCATAGGGATATCGAAATCCATAGGGATATCGAAATCCATAGGGATATCGAAATCGATATGGATATCAAAATCGATATGGATATCGAAATCCATAGGGATATCGAAATCGATATGGATATCGAAATCCATAGGATTCGAAATCGATATGGATATCGAAATCCATATGGATATCGAAATCCATAGGGATATCGAAATCCATAGGGATATCGAAATCCATAGGGATATCGAAATCCATAGGGATATCGAAATCGATATGGATATCGAAATCGATATGGATATCGAAATCTATAGGGATATCTGAAATCCATATGGATATCGAAATCCATAGGGATATCGAAATCCATATGGATATCGAAATCCATAGGGATATCGAAATCGATATGGATATCGAAATCCATAGGGATATCGAAATCGATAAGGATATCGAAATCCATAGGGATATCGAAATCCATATGGATATCGAAATCCATATGGATATTCGAAATCCATATGGATATCGAAATCCATATGGATATCGAAATCCATAGGGATATCGAAATCGATATGGATATCGAAATCCATATGGATATCGAAATCCATATGATATCGAAATCCATAGGGATATCGAAATCCATAGGGATATCGAAATCGATATGGATACCGAAATCGATATGGATATCGAAATCCATATGGATATCGAAATCCATATGGATATCGAAATCCATAGGGATATCGAAATCCATATGGATATCGAAATCCATATGGATATCGAAATCCATAGGGATATCGAAATCGATATGGATATCGAAATCCATAGGGATATCGAAATCCATATGGATATCGATAATCGATATGGATATCGAAATCCATATGGATATCGAAATCCATAGGGATATCGAAATCCATATGGATATCGAAATCCATATCGATATCGAAATCCCTATGGATTTCGAAATCCATATGGATTTCGATATCGCTATGGATTTCGAAATCCATATGGATTTCGATATCCATATGGATATCGATATCCATATCGATTTCGATATCCCTATGGATTTCGATATCCATATGGATTTCGATATCCCTATGGATTTCGATATCCATATCGATTTCGATATCCCTATGGATTTCGATATCCATATCGATTTCGATATCCATATGGATATCGATATCCCTATGGATTTCGATATCCATATGGATTTCGATATCGATATGGATTTCGATATCCATATGGATTTCGATATCCATATGGATTTCGATATCCATAGGGATTTCGATATCCATATGGATTTCGATATCCATATGGATTTCGATATCCATATGGATTTCGATATCCATATGCGATTTCGATATCCATATGGATTTCGATATCCATATGGATTTCGATATCCCTATGGATTTCGATATCCATATGGATTTCGATATCCATATGGATTTCGATATCCATATGGATTTCGATATCCATATGGATTTCGATATCCATATGGATTTCGATATCCATATGGATTTCGATATCCCTATGGATTTCGATATCCCTATGGATTTCGATATCCCTATGGATTTCGATATCCATATGGATTTCGATATCCATATGGATTTCGATATCCATATGGATTTCGATATCCCTATGGATTTCGATATCCATATGGATTTCGATATCCCTATGGATTTCGATATCCATATCGATTTCGATATCCCTATGGATTTCGATATCCATATGGATTTCGATATCCATATGGATTTCGATATCCATATGGATTTCGATATCCCTATGGATTTCGATATCCATATGGATTTCGATATCCATATCGATTTCGATATCCCTATGGATTTCGATATCCATATGGATTTCGATATCCCTATGGATTTCGATATCCATATGGATTTCGATATCCCTATGGATTTCGATATCCATATCGATTTCGATATCCATATGGATTTCGATATCCCTATGGATTTCGATATCCCTATGGATTTCGATATCCATATGGATTTCGATATCTATATGGATTTCGATATCCATATGGATTTCGATATCCATATGGATTTCGATATCCATATGGATTTCGATATCCATATCGATTTCGATATCCATATGGATTTCGATATCCATATGGATTTCGATATCCCTATGGATTTCGATATCCCTATGGATTTCGATATCCATATCGATTTCGATATCCCTATGGATTTCGATATCCATATGGATTTCGATATCCATATGGATTTCGATATCCATATGGATTTCGATATCCATATGGATTTCGATATCCCTATGGATTTCGATATCCCTATGGATTTCGATATCCCTATGGATTTCGATATCCATATGGATTTCGATATCCATATGGATTTCGATATCCCTATGGATTTCGATATCCCTATGGATTTCGATATCCATATGGATTTCGATATCCATATGGATTTCGATATCCATATGGATTTCGATATCCATATGGATTTCGATATCCCTATGGATTTCGATATCCCTATGGATTTCGATATCCATATGGATTTCGATATCCACTATGGATTTCGATATCCATATCGATTTCGATATCCTTATGGATTTCGATATCCCTATGGATTTCGATATCTCTATGGATTTCGATATCCATATCGATTTCGGTATCCATATGGATTTCGATATCCATATCGATTTCGATATCCCTATGGATTTCGATATCCATATCGATTTCGATATCCCTATGGATTTCGATATCCATATGGATTTCGATATCCATATGGATTTCGATATCCATATGGATTTCGATATCCCTATGGATTTCGATATCCCGATGGATTTCGATATCTCATATGGATTTCGATATCCACTATGGATTTCGATATCCATATGGATTTCGATATCCCTATGGATTTCGATATCCATATCGATTTCGATATCCCTATGGATTTCGATATCCATATCGATTTCGATATCCATATGGATTTCGATATCCATATCGATTTCGATATCCCTATGGATTTCGATATCCATATCGATTTCGATATCCCTATGGATTTCGATATCCATATGGATTTCGATATCCATATCGATTTCGATATCCCTATGGATTTCGATATCCCTATGGATTTCGATATCCCTATGGATTTCGATATCCACATCGATTTCGGTATCCATATCGATTTCGATATCCTTATGGATTTCGATATCCCTATGGATTTCGATATCTTTATGGATTTCGATATCTACATCGATTTCGGTATCCCTATGGATTTCGATATCCATATCGATTTCGATATCCCTATGGATTTCGATATCCCTATGGATTTCGATATCCCTATGGATTTCGATATCCCTATCGGATTTCGATATCCCTATGGATTTCGATATCCCTATGGATTTCGATATCCATATGGATTTCGATATCCATATGGATTTCGATATCCCTATGGATTTCGATATCCATATCGATTTCGATATCCCTATGGATTTCGATATCCCTATGGATTTCGATATCCCTATGGATTTCGATATCCCTATGGATTTCGATATCCCTATGGATTTCGATATCCATATGGATTTCGATATCCATATCGATTTCGATATCCCTATGGATTTCGATATCCCTATGGATTTCGATATCCCTATGGATTTCGATATCCATATGGATTTCGATATCCATATGGATTTCGATATCCATATCGATTTCGATATCCCTATGGATTTCGATATCCATATCGATTTCGATATCCCTATGGATTTCGATATCCATATGGATTTCGATATCCCTATGGATTTCGATATCCATATCGATTTCGATATCCCTATGGATTTCGATATCCATATCGATTTCGATATCCATATCGATTTCGATATCCACTATGGATTTCGATATCCATATGGATTTCGATATCCCTATGGATTTCGATATCCACTATCGATTTCGATATCCCTATGGATTTCGATATCCATATGGATTTCGATATCCCTATGGATTTCGATATCCATATGGATTTCGATATCCATATGGATTTCGATATCCATATGGATTTCGATATCCCTATGGATTTCGATATCCTTATCGATTTCGATATCCCTATGGATTTCGATATCCATATCGATTTCGATATCCCTATGGATTTCGATATCCATATAGATTTCGATATCCACTATGGATTTCGATATCCCTATGGATTTCGATATCCCTATGGATTTCGATATCCCTATGGATTTCGATATCCATATCGATTTCGATATCCCTATGGATTTCGATATCCATATCGATTTCGATATCCATATGGATTTCGATATCCATATCGATTTCGATATCCATATCGATTTCGATATCCCTATGGATTTCGATATCCCTATGGATTTCGATATCCCTATGGATTTCGATATCCATATCGATTTCGATATCCCTATGGATTTCGATATCCATATGGATTTCGATATCCATATCGATTTCGATATCCCTATGGATTTCGATATCCCTATGGATTTCGATATCCATATGGATTTCGATATCCATATGGATTTCGATATCCATATGGATTTCGATATCCCTATGGATTTCGATATCCCTATGGATTTCGATATCCCTATGGATTTCGATATCCCTATGGATTTCGATATCCCTATGGATTTCGATATCCATATCGATTTCGATATCCCTATGGATTTCGATATCCATATCGATTTCGATATCCCTATGGATTTCGATATCCATATGGATTTCGATATCCCTATGGATTTCGATATCCCTATGGATTTCGATATCCATATCGATTTCGATATCCCTATGGATTTCGATATCCATATGGATTTCGATATCCCTATGGATTTCGATATCCATATGGATTTCGATATCCATATCGATTTCGATATCCATATCGATTTCGATATCCCTATGGATTTCGATATCCCTATGGATTTCGATATCCATATCGATTTCGATATCCCTATGGATTTCGATATCCCTATGGATTTCGATATCCCTATGGATTTCGATATCCATATGGATTTCGATATCCCTATGGATTTCGATATCCCTATGGATTTCGATATCCATATGGATTTCGATATCCATATCGATTTCGATATCCCTATGGATTTCGATATCCCTATGGATTTCGATATCCCTATGGATTTCGATATCCACATCGATTTCGGTATCCCTATGGATTTCGATATCCCTATCGATTTCGATATCCCTATGGATTTCGATATCCCTATGGATTTCGATATCCCTATCGATTTCGATATCCCTATGGATTTCGATATCCATATGGATTTCGATATCCCTATGGATTTCGATATCCCTATGGATTTCGATATCCCTATGGATTTCGATATCTATATCGATTTCGGTATCCCTATGGATTTCGATATCCATATCGATTTCGGTATCCCTATGGATTTCGATATCCATATCGATTTCGATATCCCTATGGATTTCGATATCCATATCGATTTCGATATCCCTATGGATTTCGATATCCATATGGATTTCGATATCCATATCGATTTCGATATCCCTATGGATTTCGATATCCATATGGATTTCGATATCCCTATGGATTTCGATATCCATATCGATTTCGATATCCCTATCGATTTCGATATCCATATCGATTTCGATATCCCTATGGATTTCGATATCCATATCGATTTCGATATCCCTATGGATTTCGATATCCATATCGATTTCGATATCCATATCGATTTCGATATCCCTATGGATTTCGATATCCCTATGGATTTCGATATCCATATCGATTTTGATATCCCTATGGATTTCGATATCCATATCGATTTCGATATCCATATCGATTTCGATATCCCTATGGATTTCGATATCCCTATGGATTTCGATATCCCTATGGATTTCGATATCCTTATGGATTTCGATATCCTTATGGATTTCGGTATCCCTATGGATTTCGATATCCATATCGATTTCGATATCCCTATGGATTTCGATATCCCTATGGATTTCGATATCCCTATCGATTTCGATATCTCTATGGATTTCGATATCCATATCGATTTCGATATCCCTATGGATTTCGATATCCATATCGATTTCGATATCCATATCGATTTCGATATCCCTATGGATTTCGATATCCATATCGATTTCGATATCCCTATGGATTTCGATATCCCTATGGATTTCGATATCCCTATGGATTTCGATATCCCTATGGATTTCGATATCCCTATGGATTTCGATATCCCTATGGATTTCGATATCCATATCGATTTCGATATCCCTATGGATTTCGATATCCATATCGATTTCGATATCCCTATGGATTTCGATATCCCTATGGATTTCGATATCCCTATGGATTTCGATATCCCTATGGATTTCGATATCCATATCGATTTCGATATCCCTATGGATTTCGATATCCATATAGATTTCGGTATCCATATCGATTTCGATATCCCTATGGATTTCGATATCCCTATGGATTTCGATATCCCTATGGATTTCGATATCCCTATGGATTTCGATATCCCTATGGATTTCGATATCCCTATGGATTTCGATATCCCTATGGATTTCGATATCCATATCGATTTCGATATCCCTATGGATTTCGATATCCCTATGGATTTCGATATCCATATCGATTTCGATATCCCTATGGATTTCGATATCCATATCGATTTCGGTATCCATATCGATTTCGATATCCCTATGGATTTCGATATCCCTATGGATTTCGATATCTTTATCGATTTCGGTATCCCTATGGATTTCGATATCCATATCGATTTCGGTATCCATATCGATTTCGATATCCCTATGGATTTCGATATCCCTATGGATTTCGATATCCATATGGATTTCGATATCTACTATCGATTTCGGTATCCCTATGGATTTCGATATCCATATCGATTTCGATATCCCTATGGATTTCGATATCCATATGGATTTCGATATCCCTATGGATTTCGATATCCCTATGGATTTCGATATCCCTATGGATTTCGATATCCATATCGATTTCGATATCCCTATGGATTTCGATATCCCTATGGATTTCGATATCCCTATGGATTTCGATATCCCTATGGATTTCGATATCCCTATCGATTTCGATATCCCTATGGATTTCGATATCCATATCGATTTCGATATCCCTATGGATTTCGATATCCATATCGATTTCGATATCCCTATGGATTTCGATATCCATATAGATTTCGATATCCATATCGATTTCGATATCCCTATGGATTTCGATATCCCTATGGATTTCGATATCCCTATGGATTTCGATATCCCTATGGATTTCGATATCCCTATGGATTTCGATATCCATATAGATTTCGATATCCATATCGATTTCGATATCCCTATGGATTTCGATATCCCTATGGATTTCGATATCCCTATGGATTTCGATATCCCTATGGATTTCGATATCCCTATGGATTTCGATATCCATATCGATTTCGATATCCATATCGATTTCGATATCCCTATGGATTTCGATATCCATATCGATTTCGATATCCACTATGGATTTCGATATCCCTATGGATTTCGATATCCCTATGGATTTCGATATCCCTATGGATTTCGATATCCCTATGGATTTCGATATCCCTATGGATTTCGATATCCCTATGGATTTCGATATCCTTATCGATTTCGATATCCCTATGGATTTCGATATCCATATCGATTTCGATATCCCTATGGATTTCGATATCCCTATGGATTTCGATATCCCTATGGATTTCGATATCCATATCGATTTCGATATCCCTATGGATTTCGATATCCCTATGGATTTCGATATCCCTATGGATTTCGATATCCATATCGATTTCGATATCCCTATGGATTTCGATATCCATATCGATTTCGATATCCCTATGGATTTCGATATCCCTATGGATTTCGATATCCATATCGATTTCGATATCCCTATCGATTTCGATATCCCTATGGATTTCGATATCCATATCGATTTCGATATCCCTATGGATTTCGATATCCACATCGATTTCGATATCCATATCGATTTCGATATCCCTATGGATTTCGATATCCCTATGGATTTCGATATCCCTATGGATTTCGATATCTTTATCGATTTTGGTATCCCTATGGATTTCGATATCCATATCGATTTCGGTATCCATACCGATTTCGATATCCCTATGGATTTCGATATCCCTATGGATTTCGATATCTCTAAGGATTTCGATATCTATATCGATTTCGGTATCCCTATGGATTTCGATATCCATATCGATTTCGATATCCCTATGGATTTCGATATCCCTATGGATTTCGATATCCCTATGGATTTCGATATCCCTATGGATTTCGATATCCCTATGGATTTCGATATCCATATCGATTTCGATATCCCTATGGATTTCGATATCCCTATGGATTTCGATATCCTTATCGATTTCGGTATCTCTATGGATTTCGATATCCTTATCGATTTCGATATCCCTATGGATTTCGATATCCATATCGATTTCGATATCCCTATGGATTTCGATATCCATATCGATTTCGATATCCCTATCGATTTCGATATCCATATCGATTTCGATATCCCTATGGATTTCGATATCCATATCGATTTCGATATCCCTATGGATTTCGATATCCATATCGATTTCGATATCCATATGGATTTCGATATCCCTATGGATTTCGATATCCCTATGGATTTCGATATCCATATGGATTTCGATATCCATATCGATTTCGATATCCATATCGATTTCGATATCCATATCGATTTCGATATCCCTATGGATTTCGATATCCCTATGGATTTCGATATCCCTATGGATTTCGATATCCATATCGATTTCGATATCCCTATGGATTTCGATATCCCTATGGATTTCGATATCCCTATGGATTTCGATATCCATATCGATTTCGATATCCCTATGGATTTCGATATCCATATCGATTTCGATATCCCTATGGATTCGATATCCCTATGGATTTCGATATCCCTATGGATTTCGATATCCATATCGATTTCGATATCCCTATGGATTTCGATATCCATATGGATTTCGATATCCATATGGATTTCGATATCCCTATGGATTTCGATATCCATATCGATTTCGATATCCCTATGGATTTCGATATCCCTATGGATTTCGATATCCATATCGATTTCGATATCCCTATGGATTTCGATATCCCTATGGATTTCGATATCCCTATGGATTTCGATATCCCTATGGATTTCGATATCCCTATCGATTTCGATATCCCTATGGATTTCGATATCCATATCGATTTCGATATCCCTATGGATTTCGATATCCCTATGGATTTCGATATCCCTATGGATTTCGATATCCCTATGGATTTCGATATCCCTATGGATTTCGATATCCCTATGGATTTCGATATCCATATGGATTTCGATATCCATATCGATTTCGATATCCCTATGGATTTCGATATCCCTATGGATTTCGATATCCCTATGGATTTCGATATCCCTATGGATTTCGATATCCATATCGATTTCGATATCCCTATGGATTTCGATATCCATATCGATTTCGATATCCATATCGATTTCGATATCCCTATGGATTTCGATATCCCTATGGATTTCGATATCCCTATGGATTTCGATATCCATATCGATTTCGATATCCATATCGATTTCGATATCCATATCGATTTCGATATCCATATCGATTTCGGTATCCATATCGATTTCGATATCCCTATGGATTTCGATATCCCTATGGATTTCGATATCCCTATCGATTTCGATATCCCTATGGATTTCGATATCCATATCGATTTCGATATCCCTATGGATTTCGATATCCCTATGGATTTCGATATCCCTATGGATTTCGATATCCCTATGGATTTCGATATCCATATCGATTTCGATATCCCTATGGATTTCGATATCCATATCGATTTCGATATCCCTATGGATTTCGATATCCATATGGATTTCGATATCCCTATGGATTTCGATATCCATATCGATTTCGATATCCCTATGGATTTCGATATCCCTATGGATTTCGATATCCCTATGGATTTCGATATCCCTATGGATTTCGATATCCCTATGGATTTCGATATCCCTATGGATTTCGATATCCCTATGGATTTCGATATCCCTATGGATTTCGATATCCATATCGATTTCGATATCCCTATGGATTTCGATATCCATATCGATTTCGATATCCCTATGGATTTCGATATCCATATCGATTTCGATATCCCTATGGATTTCGATATCCCTATGGATTTCGATATCCCTATGGATTTCGATATCCCTATGGATTTCGATATCCATATCGATTTCGATATCCCTATGGATTTCGATATCCATATCGATTTCGATATCCCTATGGATTTCGATATCCATATCGATTTCGATATCCCTATGGATTTCGATATCCATATCGATTTCGATATCCCTATGGATTTCGATATCCATATCGATTTCGATATCCCTATGGATTTCGATATCCATATCGATTTCGGTATCCATATCGATTTCGATATC
Source organism: Drosophila austrosaltans (assembly GCA_035045865.1). Classification (NCBI taxonomy): domain Eukaryota; kingdom Metazoa; phylum Arthropoda; class Insecta; order Diptera; family Drosophilidae; genus Drosophila; species Drosophila austrosaltans. The sequence goes on from JAWNOQ010000124.1 coordinate 50,384, forward strand.
CCTATGGATTTCGATATCCCTATGGATTTCGATATCTTTATCGATTTTGGTATCCCTATGGATTTCGATATCCATATCGAGTTCGGTATCCATATCGATATTCGATATCCCTATGGATTTCGATATCCCTATGGATTTCGATATCCATATCGATTTCGGTATCCCTATGGATTTCGATATCCATATCGATTTCGATATCCCTATGGATTTCGATATCCATATCGATTTCGATATCCCTATGGATTTCGATATCCCTATGGATTTCGATATCCCTATGGATTTCGATATCTATATCGATTTCGATATCCCTATGGATTTCGATATCCATATCGATTTCGATATCCCTATGGATTTCGATATCCATATCGATTTCGATATCCATATCGATTTCGATATCTCATATGGATTTCGATATCCATATGGATTTCGATATCCATATCGATTTCGATATCCCTATGGATTTCGATATCCCTATGGATTTCGATATCCCTATGGATTTCGATATCCATATCGATTTCGATATCCCTATGGATTTCGATATCCATATGGATTTCGATATCCCTATGGATTTCGATATCCATATCGATTTCGATATCCCTATGGATTTCGATATCCCTATGGATTTCGATATCCCTATCGATTTCGATATCCCTATGGATTTCGATATCCATATCGATTTCGATATCCATATCGATTTCGATATCCCTATGGATTTCGATATCCCTATGGATTTCGATATCTCTATGGATTTCGATATCCATATCGATTTCGATATCCCTATGGATTTCGATATCCCTATGGATTTCGATATCCACTATGGATTTCGATATCCATATCGATTTCGATATCCATATGGATTTCGATATCCATATCGATTTCGATATCCATATCGATTTCGATATCCCTATGGATTTCGATATCCCTATCGATTTCGATATCCCTATGGATTTCGATATCCCTATGGATTTCGATATCCCTATGGATTTCGATATCCCTATGGATTTCGATATCCATATCGATTTCGATATCCCTATGGATTTCGATATCCATATCGATTTCGATATCCCTATGGATTTCGATATCCCTATGGATTTCGATATCCATATCGATTTCGATATCCCTATGGATTTCGATATCCATATCGATTTCGATATCCCTATGGATTTCGATATCCCTATGGATTTCGATATCCATATCGATTTCGATATCCCTATGGATTTCGATATCCATATCGATTTCGGTATCCATATGGATTTCGATATCCCTATGGATTTCGATATCCATATCGATTTCGATATCCCTATGGATTTCGATATCCATATCGATTTCGATATCCCTATGGATTTCGATATCCATATCGATTTCGATATCCATATCGATTTCGATATCCATATCGATTTCGATATCCATATCGATTTCGATATCCATATCGATTTCGATATCCCTATGGATTTCGATATCCCTATGGATTTCGATATCCCTATGGATTTCGATATCCCTATGGATTTCGATATCCATATCGATTTCGATATCCATATCGATTTCGATATCCATATCGATTTCGATATCCCTATGGATTTCGATATCCCTATGGATTTCGATATCCCTATGGATTTCGATATCCATATCGATTTCGGTATCCCTATGGATTTCGATATCCATATCGATTTCGGTATCCATATCGATTTCGATATCCCTATGGATTTCGATATCCCTATGGATTTCGATATCTCTATGGATTTCGATATCCATATCGATTTCGATATCCCTATGGATTTCGATATCCATATCGATTTCGATATCCCTATGGATTTCGATATCCATATCGATTTCGGTATCCATATCGATTTCGATATCCCTATGGATTTCGATATCCCTATGGATTTCGATATCCCTATAGATTTCGATATCCATATCGATTTCGATATCCCTATCGATTTCGATATCCATATCGATTTCGATATCCCTATGGATTTCGATATCCATATCGATTTCGATATCCCTATGGATTTCGATATCCTCATCGATTTCGATATCCATATCGATTTCGATATCCATATCGATTTCGATATCCCTATGGATTTCGATATCCCTATGGATTTCGATATCCCTATGGATTTCGATATCCATATCGATTTCGATATCCCTATCGATTTCGATATCCATATGGATTTCGATATCCCTATGGATTTCGATATCCATATCGATTTCGATATCCCTATGGATTTCGATATCCATATCGATTTCGGTATCCATATCGATTTCGATATCCCTATGGATTTCGATATCCCTATGGATTTCGATATCCCTATGGATTTCGATATCCCTATGGATTTCGATATCCCTATGGATTTCGATATCCCTATGGATTTCGATATCCCTATGGATTTCGATATCCCTATGGATTTCGATATCCATATCGATTTCGATATCCATATGGATTTCGATATCCCTATGGATTTCGATATCCCTATGGATTTCGATATCCATATCGATTTCGATATCCCTATGGATTTCGATATCCATATCGATTTCGATATCCCTATGGATTTCGATATCCATATCGATTTCGATATCCATATCGATTTCGGTATCCCTATGGATTTCGATATCCCTATGGATTTCGATATCCCTATGGATTTCGATATCCCTATGGATTTCGATATCCATATCGATTTCGATATCCCTATGGATTTCGATATCCATATCGATTTCGATATCCCTATGGATTTCGATATCCCTATGGATTTCGATATCCCTATGGATTTCGATATCCATATCGATTTCGATATCCCTATGGATTTCGATATCCATATCGATTTCGATATCCCTATGGATTTCGATATCCATATCGATTTCGGTATCCATATCGATTTCGATATCCCTATGGATTTCGATATCCCTATGGATTTCGATATCCATATCGATTTCGATATCCCTATGGATTTCGATATCCATATGGATTTCGATATCCATATCGATTTCGATATCCATATCGATTTCGATATCCCTATGGATTTCGATATCCATATGGATTTCGATATCCATATGGATTTCGATATCCATATCGATTTCGATATCCCTATGGATTTCGATATCCATATCGATTTCGATATCCCTATGGATTTCTGATATCCATATGGATTTCGATATCCCTATGGATTTCGATATCCATATCGATTTCGATATCCCTATGGATTTCGATATCCCTATGGATTTCGATATCCCTATGGATTTCGATATCCATATGGATTTCGATATCCCTATGGATTTCGATATCCATATCGATTTCGATATCCCTATGGATTTCGATATCCATATCGATTTCGATATCCATATGGATTTCAATATCCATATCGATTTCGATATCCCTATGGATTTCGATATCCATATCAATTTCGGTATCCATATCGATTTCGATATCCATATGGATTTCGATATCCCTATGGATTTCGATATCCATATCGATTTCGATATCCCTATGGATTTCGATATCCATATGGATTTCGATATCCCTATGGATTTCGATATCCCTATGGATTTCGATATCCCTATGGATTTCGATATCCCTATGGATTTCGATATCCCTATGGATTTCGATATCCTTATCGATTTCGGTATCCCTATGGATTTCGATATCCATATCGATTTCGGTATCCCTATGGATTTCGATATCCCTATGGATTTCGATATCCCTATGGATTTCGATATCCCTATGGATTTCGATATCCATATCGATTTCGATATCCCTATGGATTTCGATATCCCTATGGATTTCGATATCCATATCGATTTCGATATCCCTATATGGATTTCGATATCCATATCGATTTCGATATCCCTATGGATTTCGATATCCATATCGATTTCGATATCCCTATGGATTTCGATATCCATATCGATTTCGGTATCCATATCGATTTCGATATCCCTATGGATTTCGATATCCCTATGGATTTCGATATCCATATCGATTTCGATATCCCTATGGATTTCGATATCCATATCGATTTCGATATCCCTATGGATTTCGATATCCATATCGATTTCGATATCCCTATGGATTTCGATATCCATATGGATTTCGATATCCATATCGATTTCGATATCCCTATGGATTTCGATATCCCTATGGATTTCGATATCCCTATGGATTTCGATATCCATATCGATTTCGATATCCCTATGGATTTCGATATCCATATCGATTTCGATATCCCTATGGATTTCGGTATCCATATCGATTTCGATATCCCTATGGATTTCGATATCCCTATGGATTTCGATATCCCTTTGGATTTCGATATCTTTATCGATTTCGGTATCCCTATGGATTTCGATATCCATATCGATTTCGGTATCCATATCGATTTCGATATCCCTATGGATTTCGATATCCCTATGGATTTCGATATCCCTATGGATTTCGATATCCATATCGATTTCGGTATCCCTATGGATTTCGATATCCATATCGATTTCGATATCCCTATGGATTTCGATATCCATATCGATTTCGATATCCATATCGATTTCGATATCCCTATGGATTTCGATATCCCTATGGATTTCGATATCCCTATGGATTTCGATATCCATATCGATTTCGATATCTCTATCGATTTCGATATCCATATCGATTTCGATATCCCTATGGATTTCGATATCCATATCGATTTCGATATCCCTATGGATTTCGATATCCATATCGATTTCGGATATCCATATCGATTTCGATATCCCTATGGATTTCGATATCCCTATGGATTTCGATATCCCTATGGATTTCGATATCCCTATGGATTTCGATATCCCTATGGATTTCGATATCCATATCGATTTCGATATCCCTATGGATTTCGATATCCATATCGATTTCGATATCCCTATGGATTTCGATATCCATATGGATTTCGATATCCCTATGGATTTCGATATCTATATCGATTTCGATATCCCTATGGATTTCGATATCCATATCGATTTCGGTATCCATATCGATTTCGATATCCCTATGGATTTCGATATCCCTATGGATTTCGATATCCCTATGGATTTCGATATCCATATCGATTTCGGTATCCCTATGGATTTCGATATCCATATCGATTTCGATATCCCTATGGATTTCGATATCCATATCGATTTCGATATCCCTATGGATTTCGATATCCCTATGGATTTCGATATCCCTATGGATTTCGATATCCATATCGATTTCGGTATCCCTATGGATTTCGATATCCATATCGATTTCGGTATCCATATCGATTTCGATATCCCTATGGATTTCGATATCCCTATGGATTTCGATATCCCTATGGATTTCGATATCCCTATGGATTTCGATATCCATATCGATTTCGATATCCATATCGATTTCGATATCCATATCGATTTCGATATCCCTATGGATTTCGATATCCATATCGATTTCGATATCCCTATGGATTTCGATATCCATATCGATTTCGATATCCCTATGGATTTCGATATCCATATGGATTTCGATATCCCTATGGATTTCGATATCCCTATGGATTTCGATATCCCTATGGATTTCGATATCTCTATGGATATCGAATCCTATGGATTTCGATATCCATATCGATTTCGATATCCCTATGGATTTCGATATCCATATGGATTTCGATATCCCTATGGATTTCGATATCCCTATCGATTTCGATATCCCTATGGATTTCGATATCCATATCGATTTCGATATCCCTATGGATTTCGATATCCATATGGATTTCGATATCCTTATGGATTTCGATATCCATATCGATTTCGATATCCCTATGGATTTCGATATCCATATGGATTTCGATATCCATATCGATTTCGATATCCCTATGGATTTCGATATCCCTATGGATTTCGATATCCCTATGGATTTCGATATCCATATCGATTTCGATATCCCTATCGATTTCGATATCCATATCGATTTCGATATCCCTATGGATTTCGATATCCATATCGATTTCGATATCCCTATGGATTTCGATATCCATATCGATTTCGGTATCCATATCGATTTCGATATCCCTATGGATTTCGATATCCCTATGGATTTCGATATCTCATATCGGATTTCGATATCCCTATGGATTTCGATATCCATATCGATTTCGATATCCCTATGGATTTCGATATCCATATCGATTTCGATATCCCTATGGATTTCGATATCCATATGGATTTCGATATCCCTATGGATTTCGATATCCATATCGATTTCGATATCCCTATGGATTTCGATATCCCTATGGATTTCGATATCCCTATGGATTTCGATATCCCTATGGATTTCGATATCCCTATGGATTTCGATATCCATATCGATTTCGGTATCCATATCGATTTCGATATCCATATCGATTTCGATATCCCTATGGATTTCGATATCCCTATGGATTTCGATATCCATATCGATTTCGATATCCCTATGGATTTCGATATCCATATAGATTTCGATATCCATATCGATTTCGATATCCCTATGGATTTCGATATCCATATCGATTTCGATATCCCTATGGATTTCGATATCCCTATGGATTTCGATATCCATATCGATTTCGATATCCCTATCGATTTCGATATCCATATCGATTTCGATATCCCTATGGATTTCGATATCCATATCGATTTCGATATCCCTATGGATTTCGATATCCATATCGATTTCGGTATCCATATCGATTTCGATATCCCTATGGATTTCGATATCCATATGGATTTCGATATCCATATGGATTTCGATATCCCTATGGATTTCGATATCCCTATGGATTTCGATATCCCTATGGATTTCGATATCCATATCGATTTCGGTATCCCTATGGATTTCGATATCCACTATCGGATTTCGATATCCCTATGGATTTCGATATCCCTATGGATTTCGATATCCATATCGATTTCGATATCCCTATGGATTTCGATATCCATATCGATTTCGATATCCCTATGGATTTCGATATCCATATCGATTTCGATATCCCTATCGATTTCGATATCCCTATGGATTTCGATATCCATATCGATTTCGATATCCCTTTGGATTTCGATATCCCTATCGATTTCGGTATCCCTATGGATTTCGATATCCATATCGATTTCGGTATCCCTATGGATTTCGATATCCATATCGATTTCGATATCCCTATGGATTTCGATATCCATATCGATTTCGATATCCCTATGGATTTCGATATCCACATCGATTTCGGTATCCATATCGATTTCGATATCCCATATGGATTTCGATATCCCTATGGATTTCGATATCTCATATGGATTTCGATATCCCTATGGATTTCGATATCCTTATCGATTTCGGTATCCCTATGGATTTCGATATCCATATCGATTTCGATATCCCTATGGATTTCGATATCCATATCGATTTCGATATCCCTATGGATTTCGATATCCATATGGATTTCGATATCCCTATGGATTTCGATATCCCTATGGATTTCGATATCCATATGGATTTCGATATCCCTATGGATTTCGATATCCATATCGATTTCGATATCCATATCGATTTCGGTATCCATATCGATTTCGATATCCCTATGGATTTCGATATCCCTATGGATTTCGATATCCCTATGGATTTCGATATCCCTACTCGATTTCGATATCCCTATGGATTTCGATATCCATATCGATTTCGGTATCCCTATCGATTTCGATATCCCTATGGATTTCGATATCCCTATGGATTTCGATATCCCTATCGATTTCGATATCCCTATGGATTTCGATATCCATATCGATTTCGATATCCCTATCGATTTCGATATCCATATCGATTTCGATATTCCTATGGATTTCGATATCCATATCGATTTCGATATCCCTATGGATTTCGATATCCATATCGATTTCGATATCCATATCGATTTCGATATCCCTATGGATTTCGATATCCCTATGGATTTCGATATCCCTATGGATTTCGATATCCCTATGGATTTCGATATCCCTATCGATTTCGATATCCCTATGGATTTCGATATCCATATCGATTTCGATATCCCTATGGATTTCGATATCCATATCGATTTCGGTATCCATATCGATTTCGGTATCCCTATGGATTTCGATATCCCTATGGATTTCGATATCTCTAAGGATTTCGATATCTATATCGATTTCGGTATCCCTATGGATTTCGATATCCATATCGATTTCGATATCCCTATGGATTTCGATATCCATATCGATTTCGATATCCCTATCGATTTCGATATCCCTATGGATTTCGATATCCCTATCGATTTCGATATCCCTATGGATTTCGATATCCCTATCGATTTCGATATCTCTATCGATTTCGATATCCATATCGATTTCGATATTCCTATGGATTTCGATATCCATATCGATTTCGATATCCCTATGGATTTCGATATCCACATCGATTTTGGTATCCATATCGATTTCGATATCCCTATGGATTTCGATATCCCTATGGATTTCGATATCCCTATGGATTTCGATATCTCTATCGATTTCGATATCCCTATGGATTTCGATATCCATATCGATTTCGATATCCCTATGGATTTCGATATCCATATCGATTTCGATATCCCTATGGATTTCGATATCCCTATGGATTTCGATATCCCTATCGATTTCGATATCCATATCGATTTCGATATCCCTATGGATTTCGATATCCATATCGATTTCGGTATCCATATCGATTTCGATATCCCTATGGATTTCGATATCCCTATGGATTTCGATATCCATATCGATTTCGGTATCCCTATGGATTTCGATATCCATATCGATTTCGATATCCTTATGGATTTCGGTATCCATATCGATTTCGATATCCCTATGGATTTCGATATCCCTATGGATTTCGATATCCCTATGGATTTCGATATCTTTATCGATTTCGGTATCCCTATGGATTTCGATATCCATATCGATTTCGGTATCCCTATCGATTTCGATATCCATATCGATTTCGATATCCCTATGGATTTCGATATCCATATCGATTTCGATATCCCTATGGATTTCGATATCCATATCGATTTCGGTATCCATATCGATTTCGATATCCCTATGGATTTCGATATCCCTATGGATTTCGATATCCCCTATGGATTTCGATATCCCTATGGATTTCGATATCCATATCGATTTCGATATCCCTATGGATTTCGATATCCATATCGATTTCGATATCCCTATGGATTTCGATATCCATATCGATTTCGATATCCCTATGGATTTCGATATCCATATGGATTTCGATATCCCTATGGATTTCGATATCCCTATGGATTTCGATATCCCTATGGATTTCGATATCCCTATGGATTTCGATATCCCTATGGATTTCGATATCCATATCGATTTCGATATCCATATCGATTTCGATATCCCTATGGATTTCGATATCCATATGGATTTCGATATCCCTATGGATTTCGATATCCATATCGATTTCGATATCCCTATGGATTTCGATATCCATATCGATTTCGGTATCCATATCGATTTCGATATCCCTATGGATTTCGATATCCCTATGGATTTCGATATCCCTATGGATTTCGATATCCATATCGATTTCGATATCCCTATGGATTTCGATATCCATATCGATTTCGATATCCCTATGGATTTCGATATCCATATCGATTTCGATATCCCTATGGATTTCGATATCCATATCGATTTCGGTATCCATATCGATTTCGATATCCTAAATCCATATGGATTTCGATATCCATATCGATTTCGATATCCATATGGATTTCGATATCCTAGGATATCGATTTCGATATCCCAAATCCATGGATTTCGATATCCCTATGGATTTCGATATCCATATCGATTTCGATATCCTATGGATTTCGATATCCCTATGGATTTCGATATCCCTATGGATTTCGATATCCCTATGGATTTCGATATCCATATCGATTTCGATATCCCTATGGATTTCGATATCCATATCGATTTCGATATCCCTATGGATTTCGATATCCCTATGGATTTCGATATCCCTATGGATTTCGATATCCCTATGGATTTCGATATCCCTATGGATTTCGATATCCATATCGATTTCGATATCCCTATGGATTTCGATATCCATATCGATTTCGATATCCCTATGGATTTCGATATCCATATCGATTTCGATATCCATATCGATTTCGATATCCCTATGGATTTCGATATCCCTATGGATTTCGATATCCATATCGATTTCGGTATCCATATCGATTTCGATATCCCTATCGATTTCGATATCCCTATGGATTTCGATATCCCTATGGATTTCGATATCCATATCGATTTCGATATCCCTATGGATTTCGATATCCATATCGATTTCGATATCCCTATCGATTTCGATATCCCTATGGATTTCGATATCCCTATTGATTTCGATATCCCTATGGATTTCGATATCCCTATGGATTTCGATATCCCTATGGATTTCGATATCCCTATCGATTTCGATATCCATATCGATTTCGATATCCCTATCGATTTCGATATCCATATCGATTTCGATATCCCTATGGATTTCGATATCCATATCGATTTCGATATCCCTATGGATTTCGATATCCATATCGATTTTGGTATCCATATCGATTTCGATATCCATATCGATTTCGATATCCCTATGGATTTCGATATCCCTATGGATTTCGATATCCCTATGGATTTCGATATCCATATCGATTTCGATATCCCTATGGATTTCGATATCCATATCGATTTCGATATCCCTATGGATTTCGATATCCATATCGATTTCGGTATCCATATCGATTTCGATATCCCTATGGATTTCGATATCCCTATGGATTTCGATATCCCTATGGATTTCGATATCTATATCGATTTCGGTATCCCTATGGATTTCGATATCCATATCGATTTCGATATCCCTATGGATTTCGATATCCATATCGATTTCGGTATCCATATCGATTTCGATATCCCTATGGATTTCGATATCCCTATGGATTTCGATATCCCTATGAATTTCGATATCCATATCGATTTCGATATCTCTATCGATTTCGATATCCATATCGATTTCGATATTCCATATGGATTTCGATATCCCTATGGATTTCGATATCCCTATGGATTTCGATATCCCTATGGATTTCGATATCCATATGGATTTCGATATCCATATCGATTTCGATATCCCTATGGATTTCGATATCCATATCGATTTCGATATCCCTATGGATTTCGATATCCATATCGATTTCGATATCCCTATGGATTTCGATATCCATATCGATTTCGATATCCCTATGGATTTCGATATCCATATCGATTTCGATATCCCTATGGATTTCGATATCCATATCGATTTCGATATCCATATCGATTTCGATATCCACATCCATGGATTTCGATATCCATATGGATTTCGATATCCATATCGATTTCGATATCCCTATGGATTTCGATATCCATATCGATTTCGATATCCCTATGGATTTCGATATCCATATGGATTTCGATATCCATATGGATTTCGATATCCATATGGATTTCGATATCCCTATGGATTTCGATATCCCTATGGATTTCGATATCTCTATGGATTTCGATATCCATATCGATTTCGATATCCCTATGGATTTCGATATCCATATCGATTTCGATATCCATATGCGATTTCGATATCCCTATGGATTTCGATATCCCTATGGATTTCGATATCCATATGGATTTCGATATCCATATGGATTTCGATATCCATATCGATTTCGATATCCCTATGGATTTCGATATCCATATCGATTTCGATATCCCTATGGATTTCGATATCCATATCGATTTCGATATCCATATCGATTTCGATATCCCTATGGATTTCGATATCCCTATGGATTTCGATATCCATATCGATTTCGGTATCCATATCGATTTCGATATCCCTATGGATTTCGATATCCCTATGGATTTCGATATCCCTATGGATTTCGATATCCATATCGATTTCGATATCCCTATGGATTTCGATATCCACATCGATTTCGGTATCCATATCGATTTCGATATCCCTATGGATTTCGATATCCCTATGGATTTCGATATCCATATGGATTTCGATATCCATATTGATTTCGATATCCCTATGGATTTCGATATCCCTATGGATTTCGATATCCATATGGATTTCGATATCCCATATCGATTTCGATATCCATATCGATTTCGATATCCCATATGGATTTCGATATCCATATCGATTTCGATATCCCTATGGATTTCGATATCCATATCGATTTCGATATTCCTATGGATTTCGATATCCATATCGATTTCGATATCCATATCGATTTCGATATCCATATGGATTTCGATATCCATATGGATTTCGATATCCATATGGATTTCGATATCCATATGGATTTCGATATCCATATGGATTTCGATATCCATATGGATTTCGATATCCCTATGGATTTCGATATCCATATGGATTTCGATATCTCTATGGATTTCGATATCCATATCGATTTCGATATCCCTATGGATTTCGATATCCATATCGATTTCGATATCCCTATGGATTTCGATATCCATATCGATTTCGATATCCCTATAGATTTCGATATCCATATCGATTTCGGTATCCATATCGATTTCGATATCCCTATGGATTTCGATATCCCTATGGATTTCGATATCCCTATGGATTTCGATATCCATATCGATTTCGATATCCATATCGATTTCGATATCCATATGCGATTTCGATATCCCTATGGATTTCGATATCCCTATGGATTTCGATATCCCTATGGATTTCGATATCCCATATCAGATTTCGATATCCATATCGATTTCGATATCCCTATGGATTTCGATATCCCTATGGATTTCGATATCTCTAAGGATTTCGATATCTATATCGATTTCGGTATCCCTATGGATTTCGATATCCATATCGATTTCGATATCCCTATGGATTTCGATATCCATATCGAGTTCGGTATCCATATCGATTTCGATATCCCTATGGATTTCGATATCCCTATGGATTTCGATATCCCTATGGATTTCGATATCCATATCGATTTCGATATCCCTATCGATTTCGATATCCATATCGATTTCGATATCCCTATGGATTTCGATATCCATATCGATTTCGATATCCCTATGGATTTCGATATCCATATCGATTTCGGTATCCATATCGATTTCGATATCCCTATGGATTTCGACATCCCTATGGATTTCGATATCCCTATGGATTTCGATATCCATATCGATTTCGGTATCCCTATGGATTTCGATATCCATATCGATTTCGATATCCCTATGGATTTCGATATCCATATCGATTTCGATATCCCTATGGATTTCGATATCCATATCGATTTCGATATCCATATCGATTTCGATATCCCTATGGATTTCGATATCCCTATGGATTTCGATATCCATATCGATTTCGATATCCCTATGGATTTCGATATCCATATCGATTTCGGTATCCCTATGGATTTCGATATCCATATCGATTTCGATATCCCTATGGATTTCGATATCCATATGGATTTCGATATCCCTATGGATTTCGATATCCCTATGGATTTCGATATCCATATCGATTTCGATATCCATATCGATTTCGATATCCCTATCGATTTCGATATCCCTATGGATTTCGATATCCCTATGGATTTCGATATCCATATCGATTTCGATATCCCTATGGATTTCGATATCCATATCGATTTCGATATCCATATGGATTTCGATATCCATATGGATTTCGATATCCCTATGGATTTCGATATCCATATCGATTTCGATATCCCTATCGATTTCGATATCCATATCGATTTCGATATCCCTATGGATTTCGATATCCATATCGATTTCGATATCCCTATGGATTTCGATATCCATATCGATTTCGGTATCCATATCGATTTCGATATCCCTAAATCCATAAGGATTTCGATATCCATAGTGATTTCGATATCCATATGGATTTCGATATCCATATGGATTTCGATATCCATATCGATTTCGATATCCCTATGGATTTCGATATCCCTATGGATTTCGATATCTCTATGGATTTCGATATCCATATCGATTTCGATATCCCTATGGATTTCGATATCCATATCGATTTCGATATTCCTATGGATTTCGTAATCCATATCGATTTCGATATCCCTATATATTTCGATATCCATATAGATTTCGGTATCCATATCGATTTCGATATCCCTATGGATTTCGATATCCCTATGGATTTTGATATCCCTATGGATTTCGAGATCCCTATCGATTTCGATATCCATATCGATTTCGATATTCCTATGGATTTCGATATCCCTATGGATTTCGATATCCCTATGGATTTCGATATCCCTTTGTATTTCGTTATCCTTATCGATTTCGGTATCCCTATGGATTTCGACATCCCTATGGATTTCGATATCCATATAGATTTCGGTATCTATATCGATTTCGATATCCCTATGGATTTCGACATCCCTATGGATTTCGATATCTCTAAGGATTTCGATATCTACATCGATTTCGGTATCCCTATGGATTTCGATATCCAAATCGATTTCGATATTCCTATGGATTTCGATATCCATATCGAGTTCGGTATCCATATCGAGTTCGATATCCCTATGGATTTCAATATCCCTATGGATTTCGATATCCCTATAAATTTCGATATCCATATCGATTTCGATATCTCTATCGATTTCGATATCCATATCGATTTCGATATTCCTATGGATTTCGATATCCATATCGATCTCGATATCCCTATGGATTTCGATATCCACATCGATTTTGGTATCCATATCGATTTCCATATCCCTATGGATTTCGATATCCCTATGGATTTTGATATCCCTATGGATTTCGACATCCATATCGATTTCGATATCCCTATCGATTTCGATATCCATATCGATTTCGATATTCCTATGGATTTCGATATCCATATCTATTTCGATATTCCTATGGATTTCGATATCCACATCGATTTTGGTATCCATATCGATTTCGATATCCCTATGGATTTCGACATCCCTATGGATTTCGATATCCATATAGATTTCGGTATCTATATCGATTTCGATATCCCTATGGCTTTCGACATCCCTATGGATTTCGATATCTCTAAGGATTTCGATATCTACATCGATTTCGGTATCCCTATGGATTTCGATATCCAAATCGATTTCGATATTCCTATGGATTTCGATATCCATATCGAGTTCGGTATCCATATCGAGTTCGATATCCCTATGGATTTCAATATCCCTATGGATTTCGATATCCCTATAAATTTCGATATCCATATCGATTTCGATATCTCTATCGATTTCGATATCCATATCGATTTCGATATTCCTATGGATTTCGATATCCATATCGATCTCGATATCCCTATGGATTTCGATATCCACATCGATTTTGGTATCCATATCGATTTCCATATCCCTATGGATTTCGATATCCCTATGGATTTTCGATTTTCTTCGAGTTCGGTATCCATATCGAGTTCGATATCCCTATGGATTTCAATATCCCTATGGATTTCGATATCCCTATAAATTTCGGATATCCATATCGATTTCGATATCTCTATGGATTTCGATATCCATATCGATTTCGATATCCCTATGGATTTCGATATCCATATCGATTTCGATATTCCTATGGATTTCGTAATCCATATCGATTTCGATATCCCTATATATTTCGATATCCATATAGATTTCGGTATCCATATCGATTTCGATATCCCTATGGATTTCGATATCCCTATGGATTTCGATATCCCTATGGATTTCGATATCCCTATCGATTTCGATATCCATATCGATTTCGATATCCATATCTATTTCGATATTCCTATGGATTTCGATATCTGTTACATATCGATTTTTGTATCCGATATCGATTTCGATGCATCCCTATGTGATTTCGATATCCCTATGGATTTTCGATATCCATATTGATTTTCGATATCCATATCGATTTCGATATCCTATGGATTTCGATATCCCTATGGATTTCGATATCCATATCGATTTCGATATCCCAATCGATTTCGATATCCATATCGATTTCGATATCCCAATCGATTTCGATATCCATATCGATTTCGATATTCCTATGGATTTCGATATCCATATCTATTTCGATATTCCTATGGATTTCGATATCCACATCGATTTTGGTATCCATATCGATATCGATATTCCTAAATCCATAGGGATGTCGAAATCCATAGGGATATCGAAATCCTTAGGGATATCGAATCCATAGAGATATCGAAATCCATAGGGATATCGAAATCGATATGGATACCGAAATATCCCTATGGATTTCGATATCCCTATGGATTTCGATATCTCTATGGATTTCGATATCCATATCGATTTCGATATCCCTATGGATTTCGATATCCATATCGATTTCGATATTCCTATGGATTTCGTAATCCATATCGATTTCGATATCCCTATATATTTCGATATCCATATAGATTTCGGTATCCATATCGATTTCGATATCCCTATGGATTTCGATATCCCTATGGATTTCGATATTCCTATGGATTTCGATGATTCCAATCGATTTCGATATCCATATCGATTTCGATATCCATATCGATTTCGATATTCCGGTGGATTTCGATATCCATATCTATTTCGATATTCCTATGGATTTCTTGGAGATATCCATATAGATTTCGGTATCTATATCGATTTCGATATCCCTATGGATTTCGGATATCCCTTCGTGGATTTCGATATCTCTAAGGATTTCGATATCTACATCGATTTCGGTATCCCTATGGATTTCGATATCCAAATCGATTTCGATATTCCTATGGATTTCGATATCCATATCGAGTTCGGTATCCATATCGATTTCGATATCCCTATGGATTTCGATATCCCTATGGATTTCGATATCCCTATAAATTTCGATATCCATATCGATTTCGATATCTCTATCGATTTCGATATCCATATCGATTTTCGATATTCCTATGGATTTCAATATCCATATCGATCTCGATATCCCTATGGATTTCGATATCCACATCGATTTGTAGTATCCATACCGATTTCGATATCCCTATGGATTTCGACATCCCTGTGGATTTCGATATCTCTATGGATTTGGATATCTACATCGATTTCGGTATCCCTATGGATTTCGATATCCATATCGATATCGATATTCCTATGGATTTCGATATATCCATATCGATTTCGATATCCCTATGGATTTCGATATCCATACATCGATTTTTGTATCCATATCGATTTCGATATCCCTATGGATTTTGACATCCCTATGGATTTAGGAATATCGAAATCGATATGGATTTCGATATCCCTTTGGAGTTCGATATCCTTATCGATTTCGGTATCCCTATGGATTTCGATATCCATATCGATTTCGATATCCCTATGGATTTAGATATCCATATCAATTTCGATATCCTAGTGGATTTCGATATCCCTTTGGATTTCGATATCCATCTTGATTTTGGTATCCATAACGATTTTGATATCCCTATCGATTTCGATATCCCGTATGGACCTTCGGATATCCCTAGGGATTTTGATACCTATATCGATTTCGATATCCCTATGGATTTCGATATCCATATAGATTTCGGTATTCATATAGATTTCAGGACATCCCTATGGATTTCGATATTCCTATGGATTTCGATATCCATATCGATTTCGATATCCCAATCGATTTCGATATCCATAGTCGATTTCGAGGTTCCTATGGATTTCGATATCCATATCTATTTCGATATTCCTATGGATTTAGATATCCATATCGATTTTGGTATCCATATCGATTTCGATATTCCTAAATCCATGATTAAAACAAAACTAGGATGTAGACATCCATAGCGATATCGAAATCCATAGGGATTTCGAGGTCCATAGGGATTTGATGTCGAAATCGATTTGAATACCGAAATATACCCTATGGATTTCGACATCCCTATGGATTTCGATATCTCTATGGATTTCGATATCCATATCGATTTCGATAGTCCCTATGGATTTCGATATCCATATCGATTTCGATATTTCTTTCATGTTGATTTCATGAAATGCACTGGTATCGATTTCGATATCCCTATATATTTCGATATCCATATAGATTTCGGTATCCATATCGATTTCGATATCCCTATGGATTTCGATGCTATCCCTATGGACTTTGATATCCCTATGGATTTCGAGATCCCTATCGATTTCGATATCCATATCGATTTCCTGATATTCCTATGGGATTTTCGATATCCCTATGGATTTCGATATCCCTATGGATCTCCTCGATATCCCTTTGTATTTCGATATCCTGATCGATTTCAGTATCCTATGGATTTCGACATCCCTATGGATTTCGATATCCATATAGATTTCGGTATCTATATCGATTTCGATTATCCCTATGGATTTCGACATCCCTATGGATTTCGATATTCCTTTGTGATTTCGATGACTACATCGATTTCTAGAGTCCCTAGGGATTTCGATTTATCCAAATCGATTTCGATATTCCTATGGATTTCGATATCCATATCGAGTTCGGTATCCATATCGAGTTCGATATCCCTATGGATTTCAATATCCCTATGGATTTCGATATCCCTATAAATTTCGATATCCATATCGATTTCGATATCTCTATCGATTTCGATATCCATATCGATTTCGATATTCCTATGGATTTCGATTATCCATATCGATCTCGATATCCCTATGGATTTCGATATCCTCATCGATTATTCGGTATCCATATCGATTTCGATGATCCCTATGGATTTCCAGATGATTCCTATGGATTTTTTTGATATCCCTTATGGATTTCTCGACATCCATATCGATTTCGATATCCCTATCGATTTCGATATCCATGAGTCGATTTCGATATTCCTATGGATTTCGATATCCATATCTATTTCGATATTTCTGTGGATTTCGATATCCACATCGATTTTGGTATCCATATCGATTTCTTGATATCCCTATGGATTTCGACATCCCTATGGATTTCGATATCCATATAGATTTTCGGTATCTATATCGATTTCGATATCCCTATGGCTTTCGACATCCCTATGGATTCTCGATATCTCTAAGGATTTCGATATTTACATCGATTTCGGTATCCCTATGGATTTCTGATATCCAAATCGATTTCGATATTCCTATGGATTTCGATATCCATATCGAGTTCGGTATCCATATCGAGTTCGATATCCCTATGGATTTCAATATCCCTATGGATTTCGATATCCGGTGTAAATTTCGATATCCATATCGATTTCGATATCTCTATCGATTTCGATATCCATATCGATTTCGTTGATATTCCTATGGATTTTCGATATCCATATCGATCTCGATATCCCTATGGATTTCGATATCCACATCGATTTTGGTATCCATATCGATTTCCATATCCCTATGGATTTCGATATCCCTATGGATTTTCGATTTTCTTCGAGTTCGGTATCCATATCGAGTTCGATATCCCTATGGATTTCAATATCCCTATGGATTTCGATATCCCTATAAATTTCGATATCCATATCGATTTCGATATCTCTATGGATTTCGATATCCATATCGATTTCGATATCCCTATGGATTTCGATATCCATATCGATTTCGATATTCCTATGGATTTCGTAATCCATATCGATTTCGATATCCCTATATATTTCGATATCCATATAGATTTCGGTATCCATATCGATTTCGATATCCCTATGGATTTCGATATCCCTATGGATTTCGATATCCCTATGGATTTCGATATCCCTATCGATTTCGATATCCATATCGATTTCGATATCCATATCGATTTCGATATTCCTATGGATTTCGATATCCATATCTATTTCGATATTCCTATGGATTTCGATATCCATATAGATTTCGGTATCTATATCGATTTCGATATCCCTATGGATTTCGACATCCCTATGGATTTCGATATCTCTATGGATTTCGATATCTACATCGATTTCGGTATCCCTATGGATTTCGATATCCATATCGATTTCGATATTCCTATGGATTTCGATATCCATATCGAGTTCGGTATCCATATCGATTTCGATATTCCTATGGATTTCGATATCCCTATGGATTTCGATATCCCTATGGATTTCGATATCCCTATGGATTTCGATATCTCATATCGATTTCGGTATCCATATCGATTTCGATATTCCTATGGATTTCGATATCCATATCGATCTCGATATCCCTATGGATTTCGATATCCCCATGGATTTCGGTATCCCTATGGATTTCGATATCCCTATGGATTTCGACATCCCTATCGATTTCGGTATCTCTATGGATTTCGATATCTCCATCGATTTCGGTATCCCTATGGATTTCGATATCCATATCGATTTCGATATTCCTATGGATTTCGATATCCATATCGATTTCGATATCCCTATGGATTTCGATATCCACATCGATTTTGGTATCCATATCGATTTCGATATCCCTATGGATTTCGACATCCCTATGGATTTAGAAATATCGAAATCGATATGGATTTCGATATCCCTTTGGATTTCGATATCCTTATCGATTTCGGTATCCCTATGGATTTCGATATCCATATCGATTTCGGTATCCCTATGGATTTCGATATCCATATCGATTTCGATATCCCTATGGATTTCGATATCCCTTTGGATTTCGATATCCACATCGATTTCGGTATCCATATCGATTTCGATATCCCTATCGATTTCGATATCCCTATGGATTTCGATATCCCTATGGATTTCGGTATCCATATCGATTTCGATATCCCTATGGATTTCGATATCCATATAGATTTCGGTATCCATATAGATTTCGATATCCCTATGGATTTCGATATCCCTATGGATTTCGATATCCATATCGATTTCGATATCCCATATCGATTTCGATATCCCTATCGATTTCGATATTTCTATGGATTTCGATATCCGTATCGATTTCGATATTCCTATGGATTTAGATATCCACATCGATTTTGGTATCCATATCGATTTCGATATCCCTAAATCCATACGGATTTCGATATTCCTATGGATTTCGATATCCATATAGATTTCGATATCCATATAGATTTCGATATCCACTTGGATTTCGAGTATCCCTATCGATTTCGATATCCCTATGGATTTCGATATCTCTATGGATTTCGATATCCATATCGATTTCGATATCCCTATGGATTTCGATATCCATATCGATTTCGATATTCCTATGGATTTCGTTATCCATATCGATTTCGATATCCCTATGGATTTCGATATCCATATAGATTTCGGTATCCATATCGATTTCGATATCCCTATGGATTTCGATATCCCTATGGATTTTGATATCCCTATGGATTTCCAGATATCACATATCGATTTCGATATCCCTATCGATTTCGATATCCATATCGATTTCGATATTCCTATGGATTTCGATATCCCTATGGATTTCGATATCCCTATGGATTTCGATATCCCTTTGTATTTCGTTATCCTTATCGATTTCGGTATCCCTATGGATTTCGACATCCCTATGGATTTCGATATCCATATAGATTTCGGTATCCATATCGATTTCGATATCCCTATGGATTTCGACATCCCTATGGATTTCGATATCTCTAAGGATTTCGATATCTACATCGATTTCGGTATCCCTATGGATTTCGATATCCATATCGATTTCGATATTCCTATGGATTTCGATATCCATATCGAGTTCGGTATCCATATCGAGTTCGATATCCCTATGGATTTCGATATCCCTATGGATTTCGATATCCCTATAGATTTCGATATCCATATCGATTTCGATATCTCTATCGATTTCGATATCCATATCGATTTCGATATTCCTATGGATTTCGATATCCATATCGATCTCGATATCCCTATGGATTTCGATATCCATATAGATTTCGGTATCTATATCGATTTCGATATCCCTATGGATTTCGACATCCCTATGGATTTCGATATCTCTATGGATTTCGATATCTACATCGATTTCGGTATCCCTATGGATTTCGATATCCATATCGATTTCGATATCCCTATGGATTTCGGTATCCATATCGATTTCGATATCCCTATGGATTTCGATATCCCTATGGATTTCGATATCCCTTTGGATTTCGATATCTTTATCGATTTTGGTATCCCTATGGATTTCGATATCCATATCGAGTTCGGTATCCATACCGATATCGATATCCCTATGGATTTCGACATCCCTATGGATTTCGATGTCTCTATGGATTTCGCTATCTACATCGATTTCGGTATCCCTATGGATTTCGATATCCATATCGATTTCGATATCCCTATGGATTTCGATATCCACATCGATTTCGATATCCCTATGGATTTCGATATCGCTATGGATTTCTATATCCCTATGGATTTCGATATCCATATAAATTTCGGTATCCATATCGATCTCGATATCCCTATGGATTTCGATATCCTTATCGATTTCGGTATCCCTAATGGATTTCGATATCCATATCGATTTCGATATCTCTATGGATTTCGATATCCCTATGGATTTCGATATCCCTATGGATTTCGATATCCCTATGGACCTATGGATTTCGTATCCTATGGATTCTGAAGTTATCCCTATGGAATTCGTATCCCTGGCGGATTTCGATATCCTTATCGATTTCGGTATCCGTATGGATTTCGATATCCATATCGATTTCGATATCCCTATGGATTTCGAATCCGGGGGGGGGGGGGGGGGGATATCGATTTCGATATCCCTATGGATTTCGATATCCATATCGATTTCGGTATCCCTATGGATTTCGATATCCATATCGATTTCGGTATCCCTATGGATTTCGATATCCATATAGATTTCGATATCCCTATGGATTTCGATATCCATATCGATTTCGATATCCATATCGATTTCGGTATCCATATCGATTTTGATATCCCTATGGATTTCGATATCCCTATGGATTTCGATATCCATTATGGATTTCGATATCCCTATGGATTTGGATATCCCTATAGATTTCGATATCCCTATGGATTTCGGTATCCATATCGATTTCGATATCCCTATGGATTTCGATATCCGTATGGATTTCGATATCCCTATGGATTTCGATACCTATGGATTTCGATATCCATATCGATTACGATATCCCTATGGATTTCGATATCCATATCGATTTCGATATCCATATCAATTTCGGTATCCATATCGATTTCGATATCCCTATGGATTTCGATATCCCTATGGATTTCGATATCCCTTTGGATTTCGATATCCTCATCGATTTCGGTATCCCTATGGATTTCGATATCCATATCGATTTCGATATCCCTATGGATTTCGATATCCCTATGGATTTCGATATCCCTATGGATTTCGATATCCCTTTGTATTTCGTTATCCTTATCGATTTCGGTATCCCAATGGATTTCGATATCCATATCGATTTCGATATCCCTATGGATTTCGATATCCACATCGATTTTGGTATCGATATCGATTTCGATATCCCTATGGATTTCGATATCCGTTTGGATTTCGATTTCTTTATCGATTTCGGTATCCCTATGGATTTCGATATCCATATCGATTTCGATATCCGTATCAGATTTCGGTATCCATCTCGATTTCTATATCTCTATGGATTTCGATATCCATATGGATTTCGATATCCGTATCAATTTCGATATCCATATCGGTTTCGGTATACCAATGGATTTCGATATCCATATCGATTTCGATATCCCTATAGATTTCGATATCCATATGGATTTCGATATCCGTATCAATTTCGATATCCATATCGATTTCGATATCCCTATGGATTTCGATATCCATATGGATTTCGATATCCCTATGGATTTCGATATCCATATGGATTTCGATATCCCTATGGATTTCGATATCCATATCGATTTCGATTTCCCTATGGATTTTGATATCCATATGGATTTCGATATCCATATCGATTTCGGTATCCATATCGATTTCGATATCCCTATGGATTTCGATATCCCTATGGATTTCGATATCCCTATGGATTTCGATATCCCTATGGATTTCGATATCCCTATGGATTTCGATATCTACATCGATTTCGATATCCCTATGGATTTCGATATCCCTATGGATTTCGATATCCCTTTGGATTTCGATATCCTTATCGATTTCGGTATTCCTATGGATTTCGATATCCATATCGATTTCGATATCCCTATGGATTTCGATATCCATATCGATTTCGATATCCCTATGGATTTCGATATCCATATCGATTTCGATATCCCTATGGATTTCGATATCTATATCGATTTTGGTATCCCTATAGTTTTCGATATCCATATCGATTTCGGTATCCATATGGATTTCGATATCCCTATGGATTTCGATATCCCTATGGATTTCGATATCCCTATGGATTTCGATATCCATATCAATTTCGAAATTCCTATGGATTTCGATATCCATATCGATTTCGATATCCCTAT
The DNA here is from genome assembly GCA_035045865.1 of Drosophila austrosaltans. NCBI lineage: Eukaryota > Metazoa > Arthropoda > Insecta > Diptera > Drosophilidae > Drosophila > Drosophila austrosaltans. The sequence continues at coordinate 75,021 of JAWNOQ010000124.1, forward strand.
GGATTTCGATATCCACATCGATTTTGGTATCCATATCGATTTCGATATCCCTATGGATTTCGGTATCCCTATGGATTTCGATTATCTCTATGGATTTCGATATCCATATCGATTTCGGTATCCCTATGGATTTCGATATCCATATCGATTTCGATATCCATATCGATTTCGATATCCCTATGGATTTCGATATCCATATCGATTTCGATATCCCTATGGATTTCGATATCCCTATAGATTTCGGTATCCCTATGGATTTCGATATCCCTATGGATTTCGATATCCCTATGGATTTCGATATCCCTATGGATTTCGATATCCCTATGGATTTCGATGTCCCTATGGATTTCGATATCCCTATGGATTTCGATATCCTTATCGATTTCGATATCTCTATGGATTTCGATATCCATATCGATTTCGATATCCACATCGATTTTGGTATCCATATCGATTTCGATATCCCTATGGATTTCGATATCCACTATGGATTTCGATATCCCTATCGATTTTGGTATCCCTATAGATTTCGATGTCCATATCGATTTCGGTATCCATACCGATTTCGATATCCCTATGGATTTCGATATCCCTATGGATTTCGATATCTCTATGGATTTCGATATCCATATCGATTTCGGAATTCCTATGGATTTCGATATCCATATCGATTTCGATATCCACATGGATTTCGGTATCCATATCGATTTCGATATCCCTATGGATTTCGATATACCTATGGATTTCGATATCTCTATGGATTTCGATATCCCTATCAATTTCGATATCCCTATGGATTTCGATATCCATATGGATTTCGATATCCCTATGGATTTCGATATCTCTATGGATTTCGATATCCATATAGATTTCGATATCCAATCAATTTTGGTATACTTATCGATTTCGATATCCATATCGATTTCGATATCCCTATGGATTTCGATATCCCTATAGATTTCGATATCCCTATGGATTTCGATATCTCTATGGATTTCGATATCCATATCGATTTCGATATCCACTATCGGATTTCGGTATCCATATCGATTTCGATATCCCTATGGATTTCGATATCCCTATGGATTTCGATATCCCTATGGATTTCGATGTCCCTATGGATTTCGAGATCCCTATGGATTTCTGATATCCCATATGGATTTCGATATCCATATCGATTTCGATATCCCCATGGATTTCGGTATCCATATCGATTTCGATATCCACATCGATTTCGATATCCCTATCGATTTCGATATCCCTATGGATTTCGATATCCCTATCGATTTCGATATCCATATCGATTTCGATATCCATATCGATTTCGATATCCACATCGATTTTGGTATCCATATCGATTTCGATATCCCTATGGATTTCGATATCACTATGGATTTCGATATCCTTTATCGATTTTGGTATCCCTATGGATTTCGATGTCCATATCAATTTCGGTATCCATATCGATTTCGATATCCCTATAGATTTCTATATCCCTATGGATTTCGATATCTCTATGGATTTCGATATCCCTATCGATTTCTGATATTCCTATGGATTTCGATATCCATATCGATTTCGATATCCACTATGGATTTCGATATCCATATCGATTTCGATATCCCTATGGATTTCGATATCCCTATGGATTTCGATATCCTCTATGGATTTCGATTTCTCTATCGATTTCGATATCCCTATGGATTTCGATATCCATATCGATTTCGATATCCCTATGGATTTCGATATCCATTTCGATTTCGATATCTCTATGGATTTCGATATCCATATCGATTTCGATATTTTAATGGATTTCGATATCCATATCGATTTCGATATACCTATGGATTTCGATATCCATATCGATTTCGATATCCCTATCGATTTCGATATCCATATCGATTTCGATATCCATATCGATTTCGATATCCCTATCGATTTCGATATCCCTATGGATTTCGATATCCCCTTGGATTTCGATATCCCTATTGATTTCGATATCCCTATGGATTTCGATATCCCTATCGATTTCGATATCCCTATGGATTTTGATATCCATATGGATTTCGATATCCATATCGATTTCGGTATCCATATCGATTTCGATATCCCTATGGATTTCGATATCCCTATCGATTTCGATATCCCTATGGATTTCGATATCCACATCGATTTCGGTATCCCTATGGATTTCGATATCCACATCGATTTCGATATCCCTATGGATTTCGATATCCCTATGGATTTCGATATCCCTTTGGATTTCGATATCCATATCGATTTCGGTATCCCTATGGATTTCGATATCCATATCGATTTCGATATCCCTATGGATTTCGATATCCATATCGATTTCGATATCCATATCGATTTCGATATCCCTATGGATTTCGATATCCATATGGATTTCGATAACCCTATGGATTTCGATATCCTTATCTATTTTGGTATCCCTATGGTTTTCGATATCCATATCGATTTCGGTATCCATACTGACTTCGATATCCCTATGGATTTCGATATCCCTATGGATTTCGATATCTCTATGGATTTCGATATCCATATCGATTTCGATATTCCTATGGATTTCGATATCCATATCGATTTCGATATCCCTATGGATTTCGATATCCACATCGATTTTGGTATCCATATCGATTTCGATATCCCTATGGATTTCGATATCCCTATCGATTTCGATATCTCTATGGATTTCGATATCCACATCGATTTCGGTATCCCTATGGATTTCGATATCCATATCGATTTCGATATCCATATCGATTTCGATATCCCTATGGATTTCGATATCCATATCGATTTCGATATCCCTATGGATTTCGATATCCCTATGGATTTCGATATCCCTATCGATTTCGATATCCCTATGGATTTCGATATCCCTATGGATTTCGATATCCCTATGGATTTCGATATCCCTATGGATTTCGATATCCCTATGGATTTCGATATCCCTATGGATTTCGATATCCCTATGGATTTCGATATCCCTTTGGATTTCGATATCCTTATCGATTTCGGTATCTCTATGGATTTCGATATCCATATCGATTTCGATATCCATATCGATTTCGGTATCCATACCGATTTCGATATCCCTATGGATTTCGATATCCCTATGGATTTCGATATCTTCATCGATTTTGGTATCCCTATAGATTTCGATGTTCATATCGATTTCGGATATCCACATCGATTTCGATATCCCTATGGATTTCTATATCCCTATGGAATTCGATATCTCTATGGATTTCGATATCCATATCGATTTCGAAATTCCTATGGATTTCGATATCCATATCGATTTCGATATCCCTATGGATTTCGATATCCATATCGATTTCGATATCCCTATGGATTTCGATATACCTATGAATTTCGATATCCTATGGATTTCGATATCCCTATGGATTTCGATATCAATATGGATTTCGATATCCCTATGGATTTCGATATCCCTATCGATTTCGATATCCCTATGGATTTCGAATCTCCTATGGATTTCGATATCCATATCGATTTCGATATCCACATCAGATTTTGGTATCCATATCGATTTCGATATCCATATCGATTTCGATATCCCTATGGATTTCGATATCCCTATGGATTTCGATATCCCCATGGATTTCGATATCTCTATGGATTTCGATATCCATATCGATTTCGATATTCCTATGGATTTCGATATCCATATCGATTTCGATATCCACATCGATTTTGGTATCCATATCAATTTCGATATCCCTATGGATTTCGATATCCCTATGGATTTCGATATCCCTATGGATTTCGATATCCCTATGGATTTCGATATCCCTATGGATTTCGATATCCCTATGGATTTCGAGATCCCTATGGATTTCGATATCTCATATGGATTTCGATATCCATATCGATTTCGATATCCACATCGATTTTGGTATCCATATCGATTTCGATATCCCTATGGATTTCGATATCCCTATGGATTTCGATATCCCTATGGATTTCGGTATCTCTATGGATTTCGATATCCATATCGATTTCGATATCCACATCGATTTTGGTATCCATATCGATTTCGATATCCCTTTAGATTTCGATATCACTTTGGATTTCGATATCTTTATCGATTTTGGTATCCCTATAGATTTCGATGTTCATATAAATTTCGGTATCCATACCGATTTCGATATCCCTATGGATTTCTATATCCCTATGGATTTCGATATCTCTATGGATTTCGATATCCATATCGATTTCGAAATTCCTATGGATTTCGATATCCATATCGATTTCGATATCCACGTCGATTTTGGTATCCATATCGATTTCGATATCCCTATGGATTTCGATATACCTATGGATTTCGATATTCTATGGATTTCGATATCCCTATGGATTTCGATATCCCTATGGATTTCGATATCCCTATGGATTTCGATATCCCTATGGATTTCGATATCTCTATGGATTTCGATATCCATATCGATTTCGATATCCACATCAATTTTGGTATCCATATCGATTTCGATATCCATATCGATTTCCATATCCCTATGGATTTCGATATCCCTATGGATTTCGATATCCCTATGGATTTCGATATCCCTATGGATTTCGATATCTCTATGGATTTCGATATCCATATCGATTTCGATATCCACATCGATTTTGGTATCCATATCGATTTCGATATCCCTATGGATTTCGATATCCCTATGGATTTCGATATCCCTATGGATTTCGATATCCCTATGGATTTCGATATCCCTATGGATTTCGAGATCCCTATGGATTTCGATAGCTCAATGAATTTCGATATCCATATCGATTTCGATATCCACATCGATTTTGGTATCCATATCGATTTCGATATCCCTATGGATTTCGATATCCCTATGGATTTCGATATCCCTATGGATTTCGGTATCTCTATGGATTTCGATATCCATATCGATTTCGATATCCATATCGATTTCGATATCCACATCGATTTTGGTATCCATATCAATTTCGATATCCCTATGGATTTCGATATCACTTTGGATTTCGATATCTTTATCGATTTTGGTATCCCTATAGATTTCGATGTTCATATAAATTTCGGTATGCATACCGATTTCGATATCCCTATGGATTTCTATATCCCTATGGATTTCGATATCTCTATGGATTTCGATATCCATATCGATTTCGAAATTCCTATGGATTTCGATATCCATATCGATTTCGATATCCACATCGATTTTGGTATCCATATCGATTTCGATATCCCTACGGATTTCGATATCCCTATGGATTTCGATATCTCTATGGATTTCGATTTCTTTATCGATTTCGGTATCCCTATGGATTTTGATATCCATATGGATTTCGATATCCGTATCAATTTCGGTATCCATCTCGATTTCGATATCTCTATGGATTTCGATATCCATATGGATTTCGATATTCGTATCAATTTCGATATCCATATCGATTTCGGTATACCAATGGATTTCGATATCCATATCGATTTCGATATCCCTATGGATTTTGATATCCATATGGATTTCGATATCCGTATCAATTTCGGTATCCATATCGATTTCGATATCCCTATGGATTTCGATATCCCTTTGGATTTCGATATCCCTATGGATTTCGATATCCATATGGATTTCGATATCCCTATGGATTTCGATATCCATATCGATTTTTGTATCCCTATGGATTTTGATATCCATATGGATTTCGATATCCGTATCAATTTCGGTATCCATATCGATTTCGATATCCCTATGGATTTCGATATCCCTTTGGATTTCGATATCCCTATGGATTTCGATATCCCTATGGACTTCGATATCCCTATGGATTTCGATATCTACATCGATTTCGATATCCCTATAGATTTCGATATCCCTATGGATTTCGATATCCCTTTGGATTTCGATATCCTTATCGATTTCGGTATTCCTATGGATTTCGATATCCATATCGATTTCGATATCCCTATGGATTTCGATATCCATATCGATTTCGATATCCATATCGATTTCGATATCCCTATGGATTTCGATATCCATATGGATTTCCATAACCCTATGGATTTCGATATCTTTATCGATTTTGGTATCCCTATAGTTTTCGATATCCATATCGATTTCGGTATCCATACCGACTTCGATATCCCTATGGATTTCGATATCCCTATGGATTTCGATATCTCTATGGATTTCGATATCCATATCGATTTCGAAATTCCTATGGATTTCGATATCCATATCGATTTCGATATCCCAATGGATTTCGATATCCACATCGATTTTGGTATCCATATCGATTTCGATATCCCTACGGATTTCGATATCCCTATGGATTTCGATATCTCTATGGATTTCGATATCTACATCGATTTCGGTATCCCTATGGATTTCGATATCCATATCGATTTCGATATCCATATCGATTTCGATATCCCTATGGATTTCGATATCCATATCGATTTCGATATCCCTATGGATTTCCATATCCCTATGGATTTCGATATCCCTATGGATTTCGATATCCCTATGGATTTCGATATCCCTATGGATTTCGATATCCCTATGGATTTCGATATCCCTATGGATTTCGATATCCCTATGGATTTCGATATCCCTATGGATTTCGATATCCCTTTGGATTTCGATATCCTTATCGATTTCGGTATCTCTATGGATTTCGATATCCATATCGATTTCGATATCCACATCGATTTTGGTATCCATATCGATTTCGATATCCCTATGGATTTCGATATCACTTTGGATTTCGATATCTTTATCGATTTTGGTATCCCTATAGATTTCGATGTTCATATAAATTTCGGTATCCATATCGATTTCGATATCCCTATGGATTTCTATATCCCTATGGATTTCGATATCTCTATGGATTTCGATATCCATATCGATTTCGAAATTCCTATGGATTTCGATATCCATATCGATTTCGATATCCACATCGATTTCGGTATCCATATCGATTTCGATATCCCTATGGATTTCGATATACCTATGAATTTCGATATTCTATGGATTTCGATATCCCTATGGATTTCGATATCAATATGGATTTCGATATCCCTATGGATTCCGATATCCCTATGGATTTCGATATCCCTATGGATTTCGATATCTCTATGGATTTCGATATCCATATCGATTTCGATATCCACATCAATTTTGGTATCCATATCGATTTCGATATCCATATCGATTTCCATATCCCTATGGATTTCGATATCCCTATGGATTTCGATATCCCTATGGATTTCGATATCTCTATGGATTTCGATATCCATATCGATTTCGAAATTCCTATGGATTTCGATATCCATATCGATTTCGATATCCACATCGATTTTGGTATCCATATCGATTTCGATATCCCTATGGATTTCGATATCCCTATGGATTTCGATATCCCTATGGATTTCGATATCCCTATGGATTTCGATATCCCTATGGATTTCGATATCCCTGTGGATTTCGAGATCCGTATGGATTTCGATAGCTCAATGGATTTCGATATCCATATCGATTTCGATATCCACATCGATTTTGGTATCCATATCGATTTCGATATCCCTATGGATTTCGATATCCCTATGGATTTCGATATCCCTATGGATTTCGGTATCTCTATGGATTTCGATATCCATATCGATTTCGATATCCACATCGATTTTGGTATCCATATCGATTTCGATATCCCTTTAGATTTCGATATCACTTTGGATTTCGATATCTTTATCGATTTTGGTATCCCTATAGATTTCGATGTTCATATAAATTTCGGTATGCATACCGATTTCGATATCCCTATGGATTTCTATATCCCTATAGATTTCGATATCTCTATGGATATCGATATCCATATCGATTTCGAAATTCCTATGGATTTCGATATCCATATCGATTTCGATATCCACATCGATTTTGGTATCCATATCGATTTCGATATCCCTACGGATTTCGATATCCCTATGGATTTCGATATCTCTATGGATTTCGATATCTACATCGATTTCGGTACCCCTATGGATTTCGATATCCATATCGATTTCGATATCCCTATGGATTTCGATATCCATATCGATTTCGATATCCCTATGGATTTCGATATCCCTATGGATTTCGATATCCCTATGGATTTCGATATCCCTATGGATTTCGATATCCCTATGGATTTCGATATCCCTTTGGATTTCGATATCCCTTTGGATTTCGATATCCTTATCGATTTCGGTATCTCTATGGAATTCGATATCCATATCGATTTCGATATCCACATCGATTTTGGTATCCATATCGATTTCGATATCCCTATGGATTTCGATATCACTTTGGATTTCGATATCTTTATCGATTTAGGTATCCCTATAGATTTCGATGTTCATATAAATTTCGGTATCCATACCGATTTCGATATCCCTATGGATTTCGATATCTCTATGGATTTCGATATCCATATCGATTTCGAAATTCCTATGGATTTCGATATCCATATCGATTTCGATATCCACATCGATTTTGGTATCCATATCGATTTCGATATCCCTATGGATTTCGATATCCCTATGGATTTCGATATCCCTATGGATTTCGATATCCCTATGGATATCGAAATCGATATGGATTTCGATATCCCTATGGATTTCGACATCCCTTTGGATTTCGATATCCCTTTGGATTTCGATATCCTTATCGATTTCGGTATCTCTATGGATTTCGATATCGATATCGATTTCGATATCCCTATGGATTTCTATATCCCTATGGATTTCGATATCTCTATGGATTTCGATATCCATATCGATTTCGATATCCACATCAATTTTGGTATCCATATCGATTTCGATATCCATATCGATTTCGATATCCCTATGGATTTCGATATCCCTATGGATTTCGATATCGCTATGGATTTCGATATCCCTATGGATTTCGATATCCCTCTGGATTTCGATATCTCTATGGATTTCGATATCCATATCGATTTCGAAATTCCTATGGATTTCGATATCCATATCGATTTCGATATCCCTATGGATTTCGATATCCCTATGGATTTCGATATCCCTATGGATTTCGATATCCCTATGGATTTAGATATCCCTATGGATTTCGATATCCCTATGGATTTCGATATCTCTATGGATTTCGATATCCATATCGATTTCGATATCCCTATGGATGTCGATATCCATATCGATTTCGATATCCCTATGGATTTCGATATCCCTTTGGATTTCGATATCCTTATCGATTTCGGTATCTCTATGGATTTCGATATCAATATCGATTTCGATATCCCTATGGATTTCTATATCCCTATGGATTTCGATATCTCTATGGATTTCGATATCCATATCGATTTCGATATCCACATCAATTTTGGTATCCATATCGATTTCGATATCCATATCGATTTCGATATCCCTATGGATTTCGATATCCCTATGGATTTCGATATCTCTATGGATTTCGATATCCATATCGATTTCGATATCCACATCAATTTTGGTATCCATATCGATTTCGATATCAATATCGATTTCGATATCGCTATGGATTTCGATATCCCTATGGATTTCTATATCCCTATGGATTTCGATATCTTTATGGATTTCGATATCCATATCGATTTCGATATCCACATCAATTTTGGTATCCATATCGATTTCGATATCAATATCGATTTCGATATCCCTATGGATTTCTATATCCCTATGGATTTCGATATCTCTATGGATTTCGATATCCATATCGATTTCGATATCCACATCAATTTTGGTATCCATATCGATTTCGATATCCATATCGATTTCGATATCCCTATGGATTTCGATATCCCTTTGGATTTCGATATCCTTATCGATTTCGGTATCTCTATGTATTTCGATATCCATATCGATTTCGATATCCCTATGGATTTCGATATCCCTATGGATTTCGATATCCTTATCGATTTCGGTATCCGTATGGATTTCGATATCCATATCGATTTCGATATCCCTATGGATTTCGATATCCATAACGATTTCGATATCCCTATGGATTTCGATATCCATATCGATTTTGGTATCCCTATGGATTTCGATATCCTTATCGATTTTGATATCCCTATGGATTTCGATATCCATATCAATTTCGGTATCCATATCGATTTCGATATCCATTTCGATTTCGATATCCCTATGGATTTCGATATCCCTATGGATTTCGATATCCCTATGGAATTCTATTTCCCTATGGGTTTCGATATCCATATAGATTTCGGTATCCATTTCGATTTCGATATCCCTATGGATTTCGATATCCCTATGGATTTCGATATCCCTATGGATTTCGATACCTATGAATTTCGATATCCATATCGATTTCGATATCCCTATGGATTTTAATATCCATATCGATTTCGATATCCCTATGGATTTCGATATCCATATCGATTTCGATATCCATGTCAATTTCGGTATCCATATCGATTTCGATATCCATATCGATTTCGATATCCCTATGGATTTCGATATCCCTTTGTATTTCGATATCCTTATCGATTTCGGTATCCCTATGGATTTCGATATCCATATCGATTTCGATATCCCTATGGATTTCGATATCCCTATGGATTTCGATATCCCTTTGTATTTCGTTATCCTTATCGATTTCATTATCCCTATGGATTTCGATATCCAAATCGATTTCGATATCCATATCAATTTCGGTATCCATATCGATTTCGATATCCATATCGATTTCGATATCCCTAGGGATTTCGATATCCCTTTGGATTTCGATATCCTTATCGATTTCGGTATCCCTATGGATTTCGGTATCCATTTCGATTTCGATATCCCTATGGATTTCGATATCCCTATGGATTTCGATACCTATGGATTTCGATATCAATATCGATTTCGATATCCCTATGGATTTCAATATCCATATCGATTTCGATATCCCTATGGATTTCGATATCCCTATGGATTTCGATATCCATATCGATTTCGATATCCATATCAATTTCGGTATCCATATCGATTTCGATATCCATATCGATTTCGATATCCCTATGGATTTCGATATCCCTTAGGATTTCGATATCTACATCGATTTCGGTATCCCTATGGATTTCGATATCCATATCGATTTCGGTATCCCTATGGATTTCGATATCCATATCGATTTCGATATCTCAATGGATTTCGATATCCATATCGATTTCGATATCCCTATGGATTTCGATATCCCTTAGGATTTCGATATCTATATCGATTTCGGTATCCCTATGGATTTCGATATCCATATCGATTTCGGTATCCCTGTGGATTTCGATATCCATATCGATTTCGATATCTCAATGGATTTCGATATCCATATCGATTTCGATATCCCTATGGATGTCGATATCCATATCGATATCACCCTATGGATTTCGATATCCCTTTGGATTTCGATATCCTTATCGATTTCGGTATCTCTATGGATTTCGATATCCATATCGATTTCGATATTCCTATGGATTTCGATATCCATATCGATTTCGATATCCCTATGGATTCCGATATCCACATCGATTTTGGTATCCATATCGATTTCGATATCCCTATGGATTTCGATATCCCTATGGATTTCGATATCTCTATGGATTTCGATATCCATATCAATTTCGATATCCCTATGGATGTCGATATCCATATCGATTTCGATATCCCTATGGATTTCTATATCCCTATGGATTTCGATATCCCTATGGATTTCGATATCCATATCGATTTCGATATCCACATCGATTTTGGTATCCATATCGATTTCGATATCCATATCGATTTCGATATACCTATGGATTTCGATATCCCTATGGATTTCGATACCTATGGATTTCGATATCCATATTGATTTCTATATCCCTATGGATTTCAATATCCATATCGATTTCGATATCCCTATGGATTTCGATATCCATATCGATTTCGATATCCATATCAATTTCGGTATCCATATCGATTTCGATATCCCTATGGATTTCGATATCCCTATGGATTTCGATATCCCTTTGGATTTCGATATCCTTATCGATTTCGGTATCCCTATGGATTTCGATATCCATATCGATTTCGATATCCCTATGGATTTCGATATCCCTATGGATTTCGATATCCCTTTGTATTTCGTTATCCTTATCGATTTCAGTATCCCTATGGATTTCGATATCCATATCGATTTCGATATCCCTATGGATTTCGATATCCACATCTATATTGGTATCGATATCGATTTCGATATACCTATGGATTTCGATATCCGCTTGGATTTCGATTTCTTTATCGACTTCGGTATCCCTATGGATTTTGATATCCATATGGATTTCTATATCCGTATCAATTTCGGTATCCATATCGATTTCGATATCCCTATGGATTTCGATATCCCTTTGTATTTCGATATCCCTATGGATTTCGATACCTATGGATTTCGATATCCCTATGGATTTCGATATCCATATCGATTTTGGTATCCCTATGGATTTTGATATCCATATCGATTTCGCTATCCGTATGGATTTCGATATCCATATAAATTTCGATATCCCTATGGATTTCAATATCCATATCGATTTCGATATCCCTATGGATTTCGATATCCATATCGATTTCGATATCCCTATGGATTTCTATACCCATATCGATTTCGATATCCCTATGGATTTCCATATCCCTGTGGGTTTCGATATCCATATAGATTTCGGAATCCATATCGATTTCGATATCCCTATGGATTTCGATATCCTTATCGATTTCGGTATCCCTATGGATTTCGATCCATATCGATTTCGATATTCCTATGGATTTCGATATCCATATGGATTCCGATATCCCTATGGATTTCGATATCCCTTTGGATTTCGATATCCCTATGGATTTCGATATCCCTATGGATTTCGATATCCTTATCGATTTCGGTAGCCCTATGGATTTCAATCCATATCGATTTCGATATCTCTATGGATTTCGATATCCATATCAATTTCGGTATCCATATCGATTTCGATATCCATATCGATTTCGATATCCCTATGGATTTCGATATCCCTTAGGATTTCGATATCTACATCGATTTCGGTATCCCTATGGATTTCTATATCCATATCGATTTCGGTATCCCTATGGATTTCGATATCCATATCGATTTCGATATCTCTATGGATTTCGATATCCATATCGATTTCGATATCCCTATGGATGTCGATATCCATATCGATTTCGATATCCCTATGGATTTCGATATCCCTTTGGATTTCGATATCCTTATCGATTTCGGTATCTCTATGGATTTCGATATCCATATCGATTTCGATATTCCTATGGATTTCGATATCCATATCGATTTCGATATCCCTATGGATTCCGATATCCACATCGATTTTGGTATCCATATCGATTTCGATATCCCTATGGATTTCGATATCCCTATGGATTTCGATATCTCTATGGATTTCGATATCCATATCGATTTCGATATCCCTATGGATGTCGATATCCATATCGATTTCGATATCCCTATGGATTTCTATATCCCTATGGATTTCGATATCTCTATGGATTTCGATATCCATATCGATTTCGATATCCACATCGATTTTGGTATCCATATCGATTTCGATATCCATATCGATTTCGATATACCTATGGATTTCGATATCCCTATGGATTTCGATACCTATGGATTTCGATATCCATATCGATTTCGATATCCCTATGGATTTCAATATCCATATCGATTTCGATATCCCTATGGATTTCGATATCCATATCGATTTCGATTTCCATATCAATTTCGGTATCCATATCGATTTCGATATCCCTATGGATTTCGATATCCCTTCGGATTTCGATATCCTTATCGATTTCGGTATCCCTATGGATTTCGATATCCATATCGATTTCGATATCCCTATGGATTTCGATATCCCTATGGATTTCGATATCCCTTTGTATTTCGTTATCCTTATCGATTTCAGTATCCCTATGGATTTCGATATCCATATCGATTTCGATATCCCTATGGATTTCGATATCCACATCTATATTGGTATCGATATCGATTTCGATATCCCTATGGATTTCGATATCCGCTTGGATTTCGATTTCTTTATCGACTTCGGTATCCCTATGGATTTTGATATCCATATGGATTTCTATATCCGTATCAATTTCGGTATCCATATCGATTTCGATATCCCTATGGATTTCGATATCCCTTTGGATTTCGATATCCCTATGGATTTTGATACCTATGGATTTCGATATCCCTATGGATTTCGATATCCATATCGATTTTGGTATCCCTATGGATTTCGATATCCATATCGATTTCGATATCCGTATGGATTTCGATATCCATATAAATTTCGATATCCCTATGGATTTCAATATCCATATCGATTTCGATATCCCTATGGATTTCGATACCTATGGATTTCGATATCCCTATGGATTTCGATATCCATATCGATTTCGATATTCCTATGGATTTCGATATCCATATCGATTTCGATATCCCTATGGATTCCGATATCCACATCGATTTTGGTATCCATATCGATTTCGATATCCCTATGGATTTCGATATCCCTATGGATTTCGATATCTCTATGGATTTCGATATCCATATCGATTTCGATATCCCTATGGATGTCGATATCCATATCGATTTCGATATCCCTATGGATTTCGATATCCCTTCGGATTTCGATATCCTTATCGATTTCGGTATCCCTATGGATTTCGATATCCATATCGATTTCGATATCCCTATGGATTTCGATATCCCTATCGATTTCGATATCTCTATGGATTTCGATATCCATATCGATTTCGATATCCCTATGGATTTCGATATCCCTTTGGATTTCGATATCCTTATCGATTTCGGTATCTCTATGGATTTCGATATTAATATCGATTTCGATATTCCTATGGATTTCGATATCCATATCGATTTCGATATCCCTATGGATTCCGATATCCACATCGATTTTGGTATCCATATCGATTTCGATATCCCTATGGATTTCGATATCCCTATGGATTTCGATATCTCTATGGATTTCGATATCCATATCGATTTCGATATCCCTATGGATGTCGATATCCATATCGATTTCGATATCCCTATGGATTTCTATATCCCTATGGATTTCGATATCTCTATGGATTTCGATATCCATATCGATTTCGATATCCACATCGATTTTGGTATCCATATCGATTTCGATATCCATATCGATTTCGATATACCTATGGATTTCGATATCCCTATGGATTTCGATACCTATGGATTTCGATATCCATATCGATTTCGATATCCCTATGGATTTCAATATCCATATCGATTTCGATATCCCTATGGATTTCGATATCCATATCGATTTCGATATCCATATCAATTTCGGTATCCATATCGATTTCGATATCCCTATGGATTTCGATATCCCTTCGGATTTCGATATCCTTATCGATTTCGGTATCCCTATGGATTTCGATATCCATATCGATTTCGATATCCCTATGGATTTCGATATCCCTATGGATTTCGATATCCCTTTGTATTTCGTTATCCTTATCGATTTCAGTATCCCTATGGATTTCGATATCCATATCGATTTCGATATCCCTATGGATTTCGATATCCACATCTATATTGGTATCGATATCGATTTCGATATCCCTATGGATTTCGATATCCGCTTGGATTTCGATTTCTTTATCGACTTCGGTATCCCTATGGATTTTGATATCCATATGGATTTCTATATCCGTATCAATTTCGGTATCCATATCGATTTCGATATCCCTATGGATTTCGATATCCCTTTGGATTTCGATATCCCTATGGATTTTGATACCTATGGATTTCGATATCCCTATGGATTTCGATATCCATATCGATTTTGGTATCCCTATGGATTTCGATATCCATATCGATTTCGATATCCGTATGGATTTCGATATCCATATAAATTTCGATATCCCTATGGCTTTCAATATCCATATCGATTTCGATATCCCTATGGATTTCGATACCTATGGATTTCGATATCCCTATGGATTTCGATATCCATATCGATTTCGATATTCCTATGGATTTCGATATCCATATCGATTTCGATATCCCTATGGATTCCGATATCCACATCGATTTTGGTATCCATATCGATTTCGATATCCCTATGGATTTCGATATCCCTATGGATTTCGATATCTCTATGGATTTCGATATCCATATCGATTTCGATATCCCTATGGTTGTCGATATCCATATCGATTTCGATATCCCTATGGATTTCTATATCCCTATGGATTTCGATATCCCTATGGATTTCGATACCCATATCGATTTCGATATCCACATCGATTTTGGTATCCATATCGATTTCGATATCCATATCGATTTCGATATACCTATGGATTTCGATATCCCTATGGATTTCGATACCTATGGATTTCGATATCCATATTGATTTCGATATCCCTATGGATTTCAATATCCATATCGATTTCGATATCCCTATGGATTTCTATATCCATATCGATTTCGATATCCATATCAATTTCGGTATCCATATCGATTTCGATATCCCTATGGATTTCGATATCCCTATGGATTTCGATATCCCTTTGGATTTCGATATCCTTATCGATTTCGGTATCCCTATGGATTTCGATATCCATATCGATTTCGATATCCCTATTGTAAAGTGTTAGTTACTTATAAATTGTGTACATATATCGAAGTTAGTATTTTAAGTTCGATTGTTAGTATTAAGTTAAGTCTAGAAAATATCGATATGCGGCCTAAGGCCACACTGGAGAATGTCTCCTTCTTCTTCCGGCAACATTACCCAAAAGCAGACGCATGAGCTGCTCAACTCTAAAAATAAATCTGTTGCCATCGATATTAATTATTCTATATTGCAGAAAATAAATAGGATATTACAACTCAGAAGTGGGATAATTACCCGAAAGGACGAATATTGCGGTGAAAGGCAGGCCGCCCGCTCCACATCCGGGGTGGCCGCCTCCACGCCCGCCGCTGCTACTGACCCCATTGCCATGTCCACTACGGTGACTGCCGCTGCGGTACCGGTGGCCATTGTGCCCGCCGCCGCGGCGCCGGTGGCCATTGTACCCGCCGCATCCACTGCTGCACCCGCCGTATCCACTGCTGTACCCGCCGCCGATGATGTACACACCGCTGTGCCTGCTGCTGCGGTACATGTGGCCGCCGGGCCAACCACTGCTGTACCCGCCGCATCCACTGCGGCATCCGCCGTGTCCACTGCTGTACCCGCCACCGATGGTGTATCCACCGCTGTGCCTGCTGCTGCGGTATATGTGACCGCCGGGCCAACCACTGCTGTACCCGCCGCATCCACTGCGGCATCCGCCGTGTCCACTGCTGTACCCGCCACCGATGGTGTATCCACCGCTGTGCCTGCTGCTGCGGTATATGTGACCGCCGGGCCAACCACTGCTGTACCCGCCGCATCCACTGCGGCATCCGCCGTGTCCACTGCTGTACCCGCCACCGATGGTGTATCCACCGCTGTGCCTGCTGCTGCGGTATATGTGGCCGCCGGGCCAACCACTGCTGTACCCGCCGCATCCACTGTTGTGCCCGCCGCCGATGTTGTACCTACCGCTGCGCCTGCCGCTGCGGTACATGTGGCCGCCGTGCCAACCACTGCGGTACCTGCCGCATTTACCTCTGCTGTGCCCGCATTCACCTCTGCTGTGCCCGCCGCATCCTCTGCGGTGCCCGCCGCGTCCTCTGTGGTGCCCTCCGCATCCTCTGCTGTACCCGCCGCATCCACTGCTGCGCCCGCCGCCGCAGCCACTGTTGTGCTCGCCGCCGATGTTGTACCTACCGCTGCGCCTGCCGCTGCGGTACATGTGGCCGCCGTGCCAACCACTGTGGTACCTGCCGCATTTACCTCTGCTGTGCCCGCATTCACCTCTGCTGTGCCCGCCGCATCCTCTGCGGTGCCCGCCGCGTCCTCTGTGGCGCCCTCCGCATCCTCTGCTGTGCCCGCCGCATCCTCTGCTGTGCCCGCCGCATCCTCTGCTGTGCCCGCCGCATCCTCGGCTGTGCCCGCCGCATCCTCTGCTGTGCCCACCGCTGCCGCGCTCGCCTCTGCTGTGCTCGCCGCTGCATCCACTGCTATTCCCGCCGCCGCCGCACTCACCTCTGCTGTACCCGCCGCTGCCGAATCCACTGGTGTACCCGCCGGCGGATCCACTGCTGTACCCGCCGCTACCGCATCCACTGCGGTACCCGCCGCTGCCGTATCCACTGGTGTACCCGCCGGCGTATCCACTGCTGTACCCGCCGCCGCCGCATCCTATGGTTTACCCGCCGCTGCCGAATCCACTGGTGTACCCGCCGGCGTATCCACTGCTGTACTCGCCGCTACCGCATCCACTGCGGTACCCGCCGCTGCTGCATCCACTGGCGTACCCGCCGGCGTATCCACTGCTGTACCCGCCGCTACCGCATCCACTGGTGTACCCGCCGCCTCCGTACGCGCTGCCGCCTTACTTGCTGAGGTGCACGCCGCTGCTGCACCCATCTCTGCTGTGCCCGCCGCTGCCGCACGCGCCTCTGCTGTGCCCGCCTCTGCTGTGCCCGCCTCTGCTGTGCCCGCCTCTGCTGTGCCCGCCTCTGCTGTGCCCGCCTCTGCTGTGCCCGCCTCTGCTGTGCCCGCCCCTGCTGTGCCCGCTGATGGAGTGTCCGCCGCATACATGTCTGGTATGCAGGCGGCTGCCTCCAAGCAAACTCTCAGTGTGAAGGTGCAGCCAACAACAACTGCCTCGTCGTCTGGGAACAAATTCTCAGGCACTGCCGTAAGTGAGACCAGATGTTTCAACTGCTCGGGATGGGGGCATTATAAAAGCCAATGCCCGAAGCCGATCAGACCGCCGAACTCCTGCTTCAAGTGTGGCGTAGTGGGCCACATTTATAAAAACTGTCCGTTTGGGATGGAAAACGCCGCCTCCACTGCCGCCACCGCTGCCGCCACCACTGCCGCCACCACTGCCGCTGCCGCTCCTGATGATGTGGGAAATAGATTAAATCATCTACAACTGGTGAGTGTTGCTTTTGTTTGTGATGAAGTGCAAGATAGGAAATTTATAAATATGTTTTCCCCTCTCGACTCGGGCAGTCCGAAGAGTTTTATCCGTGAATCTGAAGTCCCCCCCAACTGCCGTCTTAGTCCCAGTAAATTGAACTGCCGTGGTTTAGGAAATAGCCAGTTTTGGTCTTTAGGCCAAGTCCAGTGTAGTGTTCACTTCCGCGGTACGGAAACCATACATATTTTTGAAGTCTTGCCGAACAAAGCAACCGAACTGCCGATGATTATAGGCAGAGATCTCCTGTATAAAATTAATATTAGACTTTGTGAACTGAAGGAAATTAAATATGGAAAAGAATCTATGTTACTTATGAATAAACCTACGGAATGTAGAAATAGGAATCTCACTGATGTTCTGAAGTCCTTTGCCATTTGGAGGGAAGAGAGAGTAATACTGCCGCATGAGGAGAATGAGATTGTATCTGCCGAATTGTTGTCTGATTCTCCCCTTCCGAAAACTTCTGCTGTACCTCCGGAAACACTGAATGATGCACTTATGGCTATAAATGCTATTGAGGTCCCTGCTGTCAATGATTTAGAGTTTGATATAGAGCCCACTTTACGGGAAGAGCAAGCCGCACACTTAAGGTCTATTATTTCCACTGCATATGTACGCATGTCCTTCGGACTCTGTAATGGCCCTTCCGTGTTCGCTAGATTTCTTTATTTTGTCCTTAAGAAATTTATAAACCAAGGTCAACTAGTGATATACATGGATGACATCCTGGTTGCATCGCATGATTTCGAGACCCATCTGGAGGTACTGAAGGAAATACTGTATACATTAAGAGTGAACGGGCTATGCCTCAAGCTGGCCAAATGCCGTTTTGCGTATAGGGAATTAGAGCGCTGCTTAGGTCTATTCTCATACTTCCGCCGATTTGTACTTAGTTTCGCCAAGATGGCGTATCCGATGTCCCGATTGTTAGGAGGGAATACCCCTTACGTCTTCTCCGAGGAATGCCTCGAATCCTTCCGAACCCTGAAGTTGAAACTGATGGAATCACCCGTGTTATCGATCTACAACCCGAAGTCTGAAACAGAAGTACACTGTGACGCTTGCTCTACTGGTTTCGGAGCAGTGCTCCTCCAGAAACAAACCGACGGTAAATTGCACCCAATGTCCTACTTCTCTAAGATAGCCTCCGCTGCCGAATCGAAACTACACAGTTATGAACTGGAGACGTTAGCTATCGTGTATGCCTTGAAACGTTTTGAGACGTACCTTAAGTTTATTCCGTTCAAAATCGTGACGGATTGTAATTCCCTGGCGCTGACACTGAGAAATGGTGGGCATTCCGCGAAAATTGCCCGCTGGGCCCTGCTGTTAGAAAATTACAATTACACAATTGTACACCGCTCGGGGGTTAGCATGCCCCATACTGATGCTTTAAGTAGAATCGAAACCGCCGCATACGTTGATGATTTAAACCTCGACTTCCAACTGCAGTTGACTCAGAACCGTGTCCCCGAGATTGTAAAACTCCGAGATGATTTAGAGAAACATGAAATAGCAGATTTCGAACTGCGTGACGGAGTAGTGTACCGTCTGTCCCCGACGAGTGTACCCCAACTTTATGTCCCTTCCGAAATGATAAATCATGTCATACGAATAGTGCATGAGAAGCTTGGCCATATGGCCACTGAGAAGTGTTGTGCACAAATCAAGAAGCACTACTGGTTTCCGTGTATGAAGTCTTACGTCAACAATTATATTAAAAACTGCCTCAAGTGTATTTATTATTCCGCTTCCGCTCAAGATAACCGTGTCACGCTACACAGTATTCCGAAAGTGCCCCTGCCGTTTGATACCATTCATGTTGATCATCTAGGTCCCCTTCCGTCCATACGTTCTAAGAAAAAATATCTCCTGGTTGTCATTGACGCTTTCACTAAATTTGTGAAGCTGTACCCTGCCGCCACTACTAATTCGCGTGAAGTATGTCAGACGTTAAAATCTCAGTATTTCGCGAATTACAGTAGACCCCGACGAATTTTCAGTGACCGCGGTACCTGCTTCACTTCTTCCGAATTCGCAGAATTTCTAAGTGCCAATAATATAATTCACGTGCTGAATGCCACTGCCTCACCCCGGGCCAACGGCCAAGTCGAGCGAGTGAACCGTGTCTTGGGCCCTATGTTAGGTAAACTGACGGAACCGGTGGACCACGCGGATTGGGTCCAACAACTGCCGACCATAGAGTTTGCATTGAATAATTCTGTCCATCTCACAACAAAATTTGCCGCTTCCGTACTCCTATTCGGGGTGGAACAACGAGGTGTCGTAGTAGATGAACGAACCGAACGGTTAGGTGAGAGGATGGCAGAGGTAGATGCCTCAGAGGTAGACGTCCGGAGATTAGCCTTCCGTAACATTATCAAGTCTCAAGAATATAATGCTGAGGATTACGCGAAGCATCACCCCCCTGCTGTTAGTGTTGACGAAGGGGATTTCGTAGTTATTAAGAATGTAGATACTTCGGCAGGTACAAACAAAAAACTTTTCAGACGGTATCGCGGCCCATACGTTGTTCATAAAAAACTTCTGAATGACCAATATGCTATCCGAGATGTGGAGGGCTTTCAGATCACCCAACTGCCGTATGACGGGGTACTCGAAGCCTCCAAATTTAAATTATGGGCAGCCCCCGATCAAGATTGCACTTCAGATATCCAAACAAAGGCGACACCAGCCATTTTATGTTATTATGTACCCCTTTTGTTAGTAACTAGAATCGAGGTCGATTCCTTGTCAGGACGGCCGAGTTGTAAAGTGTTAGTTACTTATAAATTGTGTACATATATCGAAGTTAGAATTTTAAGTTCGATTGTTAGTATTAAGTTAAGTCTAGAAAATATCGATATGCGGCCTAAGGCCACACTGGAGAATGTCTCCTTCTTCTTCCGGCAACATTACCCAAAAGCAGACGCATGAGCTGCTCAACTCTAAAAATAAATCTGTTGCCATCGATATTAATTATTCTATATTGCAGAAAATAAATAGGATATTACACTATGGATTTCGATATCCCTATGGATTTCGATATCCCTTTGTATTTCGTTATCCTTATCGATTTCAGTATCCCTATGGATTTCGATATCCATATCGATTTCGATATCCCTATGGATTTCGATATCCACATCTATATTGGTATCGATATCGATTTCGATATACCTATGGATTTCGATATCCGCTTGGATTTCGATTTCTTTATCGACTTCGGTATCCCTATGGATTTTGATATCCATATGGATTTCTATATCCGTATCAATTTCGGTATCCATATCGATTTCGATATCCCTATGGATTTCGATATCCCTTTGTATTTCGATATCCCTATGGATTTCGATACCTATGGATTTCGATATCCCTATGGATTTCGATATCCATATCGATTTTGGTATCCCTATGGATTTTGATATCCATATCGATTTCGCTATCCGTATGGATTTCGATATCCATATAAATTTCGATATCCCTATGGATTTCAATATCCATATCGATTTCGATATCCCTATGGATTTCGATATCCATATCGATTTCGATATCCCTATGGATTTCTATACCCATATCGATTTCGATATCCCTATGGATTTCTATATCCCTGTGGGTTTCGATATCCATATAGATTTCGGAATCCATATCGATTTCGATATCCCTATGGATTTCGATATCCTTATCGATTTCGGTATCCCTATGGATTTCGATCCATATCGATTTCGATATTCCTATGGATTTCGATATCCATATGGATTCCGATATCCCTATGGATTTCGATATCCCTTTGGATTTCGATATCCCTATGGATTTCGATATCCCTATGGATTTCGATATCCCTTTGGATTTCGATATCCTTATCGATTTCGGTAGCCCTATGGATTTCAATCCATATCGATTTCGATATCTCTATGGATTTCGATATCCATATCAATTTCGGTATCCATATCGATTTCGATATCCATATCGATTTCGATATCCCTATGGATTTCGATATCCCTTAGGATTTCGATATCTACATCGATTTCGGTATCCCTATGGATTTCTATATCCATATCGATTTCGGTATCCCTATGGATTTCGATATCCATATCGATTTCGATATCTCTATGGATTTCGATATCCATATCGATTTCGATATCCCTATGGATGTCGATATCCATATCGATTTCGATATCCCTATGGATTTCGATATCCCTTTGGATTTCGATATCCTTATCGATTTCGGTATCTCTATGGATTTCGATATCCATATCGATATCGATATTCCTATGGATTTCGATATCCATATCGATTTCGATATCCCTATGGATTCCGATATCCACATCGATTTTGGTATCCATATCGATTTCGATATCCCTATGGATTTCTATATCCCTATGGATTTCGATATACCTATGGATTTCGATATCCCTATGGATTTCGATACCTATGGATTTCGATATCCATATCGATTTCGATATCCCTAAGGATTTCAATATCCATATCGATTTCGATATCCCTATGGATTTCGATATCCATATCGATTTCGATATCCATATCAATTTCGGTATCCATATCGATTTCGATATCCCTATGGATTTCGATATCCCTATGGATTTCGATATCCCTTCGGATTTCGATATCCTTATCGATTTCGGTATCCCTATGGATTTCGGTATCCATATCGATTTCGATATCCCTATGGATTTCGATATCCCTATGGATTTCGATATCCCTTTGTATTTCGTTATCCTTATCGATTTCAGTATCCCTATGGATTTCGATATCCATATCGATTTCGATATCCCTATGGATTTCGATATCCACATCTATATTGGTATCGATATCGATTTCGATATCCCTATGGATTTCGATATCCGCTTGGATTTCGATTTCTTTATCGACTTCGGTATCCCTATGGATTTTGATATCCATATGGATTTCTATATCCGTATCAATTTCGGTATCCATATCGATTTCGATATCCCTATGGATTTCGATATCCCTTTGGATTTCGATATCCCTATGGATTTCGATACCTATGGATTTCGATATCCCTATGGATTTCGATATCCATATCGATTTTGGTATCCCTATGGATTTCGATATCCATATCGATTTCGATATCCGTATGGATTTCGATATCCATATAAATTTCGATATCCCTATGGATTTCAATATCCATATCGATTTCGATATCCCTATGGATTTCGATACCTATGGATTTCGATATCCCTATGGATTTCGATATCCATATCGATTTTGGTCTCCCTATGGATTTCGATATCCATATCGATTTCGATATCCGTATGGATTTCGATATCCATATAAATTTCGATATCCCTATGGATTTCAATATCCATATCGATTTCGATATCCCTATGGATTTCGATATCCATATCGATTTCGATATCCCTATGGATTTCTATACCCATATCGATTTCGATATCCCTATGGATTTCTATATCCCTGTGGGTTTCGATATCCATATAGATTTCGGAATCCATATCGATTTCGATATCCCTATGGATTTCGATATCCTTATCGATTTCGGTATCCCTATGGATTTCGATCCATATCGATTTCGATATTCCTATGGATTTCGATATCCATATGGATTCCGATATCCCTATGGATTTCGATATCCCTATGGATTTCGATATCCCTATGGATTTCGATATCCCTATGGATTTCGATATCCCTTTGGATTTCGATATCCTTATCGATTTCGGTAGCCCTATGGATTTCGATCCATATCGATTTCGATATTCCTATGGATTTCGATATTCATATCGATTTCTATATCCCTATGGATTTCGATATCCCTATGGGTTTCGATATCCACATAGATTTCGGTATCCATATCGATTTCGATATCCCTATGGATTTCTATACCCATATCGATTTCGATATTCCTATGGATTTCTATATCTCTGTGGGTTTCGATATCCATATAGATTTCGGAATCCATATCGATTTCGATATCCCTATGGATTTCGATATCCTTATCGATTTCGGTATCCCTATGGATTTCGATCCATATCGATTTCGATATTCCTATGGATTTCGATATTCATATCGATTTCTATATGCCTATGGATTTCGATATCCACATCGATTTTGGTATCCATATCGATTTCGATATCCCTATGGATTTCGATATCCCTATGGATTTCGATATCCGTATGGATTTTGATTTCCATATAAATTTCGATATCCCTATGGATGTCGATATCCATATCGATTTCGATATCCCTATGGATTTCGATATCCCTTTGGATTTCGATATCCTTATCGATTTCGGTATCTCTATGGATTTCGATATCCATATCGATTTCGATATCCATATCGATTTCGATATCCACATCGATTTTGGTATCCATATCGATTTCGATATCCATATCGATTTCGATATCCCTATGGATTTCGATATCCCTATGGATTTCGATAACGCTATGGATTTCGATATCCCCATGGATTTCGATATCCCTATGGATTTCGATATCCCTATGGATTTCGATATCCCTTTGGATTTCGATATCCTTATCGATTTCGGTATCTCTATGTATTTCGATATCCATATCGATTTCGATATCCCTATGGTTTTCGATATCCATTTCAATTTCGATATTCCTATGGATTTCGTAATCCATATCGATTTCGATATCCCTATGGATTTCGATATCCATATAGATTTCGGTAT
The DNA here is from genome assembly GCA_035045865.1 of Drosophila austrosaltans. Classification (NCBI taxonomy): domain Eukaryota; kingdom Metazoa; phylum Arthropoda; class Insecta; order Diptera; family Drosophilidae; genus Drosophila; species Drosophila austrosaltans. The sequence continues at coordinate 100,937 of JAWNOQ010000124.1, forward strand.
CCATATCGATTTCGATATCCCTATGGATTTCGATATCCCTATGGATTTCGATATCCTATGGATTTCGATATCCATATCGATTTCGATATCCCTATCGATTTCGATATCCATATCGATTTCGATATTCCTATGGATTTCGATATCTCTATGGATTTCGATATCTACATCGATTTCGGTATCCCTATGGATTTCGATATCCATATCGATTTCGATATCCCTATGGATTTCGATATCCACATCGATTTCGATATCCCTATGGATTTCGATATCCCTATGGATTTCTATATCCCTATGGGTTTCGATATCCATATAAATTTCGGTATCCATATCGATTTCGATATCCCTATGGATTTCGATATCCTTATCGATTTCGGTATCCCTATGGATTTCGATATCCATATCGATTTCGATATCCCTATGGATTTCGATATCCCTATGGATTTCGATATCCCTATGGATTTCGATATCCTTATCGATTTCGGTATCCGTATGGATTTCGATATCCATATCGATTTCGATATCCCTATGGATTTCGATATCCATAACGATTTCGATATCCCTATGGATTTCGGTATCCATATCGATTTTGGTATCCCTATGGATTTCGATATCCATATCGATTTGGAAATCGCTATGGATTTCGATATCCATATCAATTTCGGTATCCTTATCGATTTCGATATCCTATGGATTTCGATATCCCTATGGATTTCGATATCCCTATGGATTTCGATATCCCTATTGATTTCGATATCCCTATGGATTTCGATATCCCTATGGATTTCGATATCTCTATGGATTTCGATATCCTTATGGATTTCGATATCCCTATGGATTTCGATATCCCTATGGATTTCGATATCCCTATGGATTTCGATACCTATGGATTTCTATATCCATATCGATTTCGATATCCCTATGGATTTCAATATCCATATCGATTTCGATATGCCTATGGATTTCGATATCCATATCGATTTCGATATCCATATCAATTTCGGTATCCATATCGATTTCGATATCATTATGGATTTCGATATCCCTATGGATTTCGATATCCCTTTGGATTTCGATATCCTAATCGATTTCGGTATCCCTATGGATTTCGATATCCATATCGATTTCGATATTCCTATGGATTTCGATATCCCTATGGATTTCGATATCCCTTTGTATTTCGTTATGCTTATCGATTTCGGTATCCCTATGGATTTCGATATCCATATCGATTTCGATATCCTTATGGATTTCGATATCCACATCGATTTTGGTATCGATATCGATTTCGATATCCCTATGGATTTTGATATCCATATGGATTTCGATATCCGTATCAATTTAGGTATCCATATCGATTTCGATATCCCTATGGATTTCGATATCCCTTTGGATTTCGATATCCCTATGGATTTCGATATCCCTTTGGATTTCGATATCCTTATCGCTTTCGGTATCCCTATGGATTTCGATATCCATATCGATTTCGATATCCCTATGGATTTCGATATCCATATCGTTTTCGATATCCCTATGGATTTCGATATCCATATCGATTTCGATATTCCTATGGATTTCGATATCCATATGGATTCCGATATCCCTATGGATTTCGATATCCCTATGGATTTCGATATCCCTATGGATTTCGATATCCCTATGGATTTCGATATCCCTATGGATTTCGATATCCCTTTGGATTTCGATATCCACATCGATTTTGGTATCCATATCGATTTTGGTATCCATATCGATTTTGATATCCCTATCGATTTCGATATCCCTATGGACTTCGATATCCTTATCGATTTCGGTATCCCTATGAATTTCGATATCCCTATAGATTTCGGAATCCATATCGATTTCGATATCCCTATGGATTTCGGTATCCCTATGGATTTCGATATCACTATGGATTTCGATATCCCTATGGATTTCGATATCCCTTTGGATTTCGATATCCCTATGGATTTCGATATCCCTTTGGATTTCGATATCCTTATCGATTTCGGTATCCCTATGGATTTCGATATCCATATCGATTTCGGTATCCCTATGGATTTCGATATCCCTATGGATTTCGATATCCCTATGGATTTCGATATCCCTATGGATTTCGATATCCCTATGGATTTCGATATCCCTTTGGATTTCGATATCCTTATCGATTTCGGTATCTCTATGGATTTCGATATCCATATCGATTTCGATATCCACATCGATTTTGGTATCCATATCGATTTCGATATCCCTATGGATTTCGATATCACTTTGGATTTCGATATCTTTATCGATTTTGGTATCACTATAGATTTCGATGTTCATATAAATTTCGATATCCATATGGATTTCGATATCCCTATGGATTTCGATATCGCTATGGATTTCGATATCCCTATGGATTTCGATATCCCTATGGATTTCGATATCCCTATGGATTTCGATATCCTATGGATTTCGATATCCATATCGATTTCGATATCCATATCGATTTCGATATTCCTATGGATTTCGATATCTCTATGGATTTCGATATCTACATCGATTTCGGTATCCCTATGGATTTCGATATCCCTATGGATTTCGATATCCCTATGGATTTCGATACCTATGGATTTCTATATCCATATCGATTTCGATATCCCTATGGATTTCAATATCCATATCGATTTCGATATGCCTATGGATTTCGATATCCATATCGATTTCGATATCCATATCAATTTCGGTATCCATATCGATTTCGATATTCCTATGGATTTCGATATCTCTATGGATTTCGATATCTACATCGATTTCGGTATCCCTATGGATTTCGATATCCCTATGGATTTCGATATCCCTTTGTATTTCGTTATGCTTATCGATTTCGGTACCCCTATGGATTTCGATATCCATATCGATTTCGATATCCCTATGGATTTCGATATCCACATCGATTTTGGTATCGATATCGATTTCGATATCCCTATGGATTTTGATATCCATATGGATTTCGATATCCGTATCAATTTAGGTATCCATATCGATTTCGATATCCCTATGGATTTCGATATCCCTTTGGATTTCGATATCCCTATGGATTTCGATATCCCTTTGGATTTCGATATCCTTATCGCTTTCGGTATCCCTATGGATTTCGATATCCATATCGATTTCGATATCCCTATGGATTTCGATATCCATATCGTTTTCGATATCCCTATGGATTTCGATATCCATATCGATTTTGGTATCCATATCGATTTCGATATCCCTATGGATTTCGATATCCCTATGGATTTCGATATCCCTATGGATTTCTATATCCCTATGGGTTTCGATTTCCATATAAATTTCGGTATCCATATCGATTTCGATATCCCTATGGATTTCGATATCCTTATCGATTTCGGTATCCCTATGGATTTCGATATCCATATCGATTTCGATATCCCTATGGATTTCGATATCCCTATGGATTTCGATATCCCTATGGATTTCGATATCCTTATCGATTTCGGTATCCCTATGGATTTCGATATCCCTTTGGATTTCGATATCCTAATCGATTTCGGTATCCCTATGGATTTCGATATCCATATCGATTTCGATATTCCTATGGATTTCGATATCCCTATGGATTTCGATATCCCTTTGTATTTCGTTATGCTTATCGATTTCGGTATCCCTATGGATTTCGATATCCATATCGATTTCGATATCCTTATGGATTTCGATATCCACATCGATTTTGGTATCGATATCGATTTCGATATCCCTATGGATTTTGATATCCATATGGATTTCGATATCCGTATCAATTTAGGTATCCATATCGATTTCGATATCCCTATGGATTTCGATATCCCTTTGGATTTCGATATCCCTATGGATTTCGATATCCCTTTGGATTTCGATATCCTTATCGCTTTCGGTATCCCTATGGATTTCGATATCCATATCGATTTCGATATCCCTATGGATTTCGATATCCATATCGTTTTCGATATCCCTATGGATTTCGATATCCATATCGATTTCGATATTCCTATGGATTTCGATATCCATATGGATTCCGATATCCCTATGGATTTCGATATCCCTATGGATTTCGATATCCCTATGGATTTCGATATCCCTATGGATTTCGATATCCCTATGGATTTCGATATCCCTTTGGATTTCGATATCCACATCGATTTTGGTATCCATATCGATTTTGGTATCCATATCGATTTTGATATCCCTATCGATTTCGATATCCCTATGGACTTCGATATCCTTATCGATTTCGGTATCCCTATGAATTTCGATATCCCTATAGATTTCGGAATCCATATCGATTTCGATATCCCTATGGATTTCGGTATCCCTATGGATTTCGATATCACTATGGATTTCGATATCCCTATGGATTTCGATATCCCTTTGGATTTCGATATCCCTATGGATTTCGATATCCCTTTGGATTTCGATATCCTTATCGATTTCGGTATCCCTATGGATTTCGATATCCATATCGATTTCGGTATCCCTATGGATTTCGATATCCCTATGGATTTCGATATCCCTATGGATTTCGATATCCCTATGGATTTCGATATCCCTATGGATTTCGATATCCCTTTGGATTTCGATATCCTTATCGATTTCGGTATCTCTATGGATTTCGATATCCATATCGATTTCGATATCCACATCGATTTTGGTATCCATATCGATTTCGATATCCCTATGGATTTCGATATCACTTTGGATTTCGATATCCCTATTGATTTCGATATCCCTATGGATTTCGATATCCCTTTGGATTTCGATATCCCTATGGATTTCGATATCCCTTTGGATTTCGATATCCTTATCGATTTCGGTATCCGTATGGATTTCGATATCCCTTTGGATTTCGATATCCCTATGGATTTCGATATCCATAACGATTTCGATATCCCTATCGATTTCGGTATCCATATCGATTTTGGTATCCCTATGGATTTCGATATCCATATCGATTTGGAAATCCCTATGGATTTCGATATCCATATCAATTTCGGTATCCTTATCGATTTCGATATCCATTTCGATTTCGATATCCCTATGGATTTCGATATCCCTATGGATTTCGATATCCCTATTGATTTCGATATCCCTATGGATTTCGATATCCCTATGGATTTCGATATCTCTATGGATTTCGATATCCTTATGGATTTCGATATCCCTATGGATTTCGATACCTATGGATTTCTATATCCATATCGATTTCGATATCCCTATGGATTTCAATATCCATATCGATTTCGATATGCCTATGGATTTCGATATCCATATCGATTTCGATATCCATATCAATTTCGGTATCCATATCGATTTCGATATCATTATGGATTTCGATATCCCTATGGATTTCGATATCCCTTTGGATTTCGATATCCTAATCGATTTCGGTATCCCTATGGATTTCGATATCCATATCGATTTCGATATCCCTATGGATTTCGATATCCATATCAATTTCGGTATCCTTATCGATTTCGATATCCATTTCGATTTCGATATCCCTATGGATTTCGATATCCCTTTGGATTTCGATATCCTTATCGATTTCGGTATCTCTATGGATTTCGATATGAATATCGATTTCGATATCCCTATGGATTTCTATATCCCTATGGGTTTCGATATCTCTATGGATTTCGATATCCATATCGATTTCGATATCCACATCAATTTTGGTATCCATATCGATTTCGATATCCATATCGATTTCGATATCCCTATGGATTTCGATATCCATATCAATTTCGGTATCCTTATCGATTTCGATATCCATTTCGATTTCGATATCCCTATGGATTTCGATATCCCTTTGGATTTCGATATCCTTATCGATTTCGGTATCTCTATGGATTTCGATATGAATATCGATTTCGATATCCCTATGGATTTCTATATCCCTATGGATTTCGATATCCCTATGGATTTCGATATCCCTATGGATTTCGATATCCCTTTGGATTTCGATATCCTTATCGATTTCGGTATCTCTATGTATTTCGATATCCATATCGATTTCGATATCCCTATGGATTTCGATATCCCTATGGATTTCGATGTCCTTATCGATTTCGGTATCCGTATGGATTTCGATATCCATATCGAATTCGATATCCCTATGGATTTCGATATCCATAACGATTTCGATATCCCTATGGATTTCGATATCCATATCGATTTTGGTATCCCTATGGATTTCGATATCCCTATCGATTTCGATATCCCTATGGATTTCGATATCCATATCAATTTCGGTATCCATATCGATTTCGATATCCATATCGATTTCGATATCCCTATGGATTTCGATATCCCTATGGATTTCGATATCTCTATGGATTTCGATATCCCTATGGATTTCGATATCCCTATGGATTTCGATATCCCTATGGAATTCTATATCCCTATGGGCTTCGATATCCATATAGATTTCGGTATCCATTTCGATTTCGATATCCCTATGGATTTCGATATCCCTATGGATTTCGATATCCTATAGATTTCGATATCCATATCGATTTCGATATCCCTATGGATTTCAATATCCACTATCGATTTCGATATCCCTATGGATTTCGATATCCATATTGATATCGATATCCATATCAATTTCGGTATCCATATCGATTTCGATATCCATATCGATTTCGATATCACTATGGATTTCGATATCCCTTTGAATTTCGATATCCTTATCGATTTCGGTATCCCTATGGATTTCGATATCCATATCGATTTCGATATCCTTATCGATTTCGGTATCCCTATGGATTTCGGTATCCATTTCGATTTCGATATCCCTATGGATTTCGATACCTATGGATTTCGATATCCATATCGATTTCGATATCCCTATGGATTTCAATATCCATATCGATTTCGATATCCCTATGGATTTCGATATCCCTATGGATTTCGATATCCATATCGATTTCGATATCCATATCAATTTCGGTATCCATATCGATTTCGATATCCATATCGATTTCGATATCCATATAGATTTCGGTATCCATTTCGATTTCGATATCCCTATGGATTTCGATATCCCTATGGATTTCGATACCTATGGATTTCGATATCCATATCGATTTCGATATCCCTATGGATTTCAATATCCACATCGATTTCGATATCCCTATGGATTTCGATATCCATATCGATATCGATATCCATATCAATTTCGGTATCCATATCGATTTCGATATCCATATCGATTTCGATATCACTATGGATTTCGATATCCCTTTGAATTTCGATATCCTTATCGATTTCGGTATCCCTATGGATTTCGATATCCATATCGATTTCGATATCCCTATGGATTTCGATATCCCTATGGATTTCGATATCCCTTTGTATTTCGTTATCCTTATCGATTTCAGTATCCCTATGGATTTCGATATCCATATCGATTTCGATATCCAAATCAATTTCGCTATCCATATCGATTTCGATATCCCTATGGATTTCGATATCCCTTTGGATTTCGATATCCTTATCGATTTCGGTATCCCTATGGATTTCGGTATCCATTTCGATTTCGATATCCCTATGGATTTCGATACCTATGGATTTCGATATCCATATCGATTTCGATATCCCTATGGATTTCAATATCCATATCGATTTCGATATCCCTATGGATTTCGATATCCCTATGGATTTCGATATCCATATCGATTTCGATATCCATATCAATTTCGGTATCCATATCGATTTCGATATCCATATCGATTTCGATATCCATATGGATTTCGGTATCCCTATGGATTTCGATATCCATATCGATTTCGGTATCCCTATGGATTTCGATATCCATATCGATTTCGATATCTCTATGGATTTCAATATCCATATCGATTTCGATATCCCTATGGATGTCGATATCCATATCGATTTCGATATCCCTATGGATTTCGATATCCCTTTCGATTTCGGTATCCTTATCGATTTCGGTATCCCTATGGATTTCGATATCCATATCGATTTCGATATTCCAATGGATTTCGATATCCATATCGATTTCGATATCCCTATGGATTTCGATATCCACATCGATTTTGGTATCCATATCGATTTCGATATCCCTATGGATTTCGATATCCCTATGGATTTCGATATTCCTATGGATTTCGATATCCATATCGATTTCGATATTCCTATGGATTTCGATATCCATATCGATTTCGATATCCCTATGGATTTCGATATCCTTTTGATTTCGATATCGGGCTTATCGATTTCGGTATCTCTATGGATTTCGATATCCATATCGATTTCGATATCCCTATGGATTTCGATATCCATTATGGATTTCGATATCTCTATGGATTTCGATATCCATACCGATTTCGATATACACATCGATTTTGGTATCCATATCGATTTCGATATCCAAATCGATTTCGATATCCCTATGGATTTCGATATCCATATGGATTTCGATATCCCTATGGATTTCGATATCCATATCGATTTCGATATCCATATGGATTTCAATATCCATATGGATTTCGATATCCCTATGGATTTCGATATCCATATCGATTTCGATATCCATATCAATTTCGGGATCCATATCGATTTCGGTATCCCTATGGATTTCGATATCCATATCGATTTCGATATCCCTATGGATTTCGATATCGCTTTGTATTTCGTTATCCTTATCGATTTCAGATATCCCTATGGATTTCGATATCCATATCGATTTCGATATCCAAATCAGATTTCGGTATCCATATGGATTTCGATATCCATATCGATTTCGATATCCCTATGGATTTCGATATCCCTTTGGATTTCGATATCCTTATCGATTTCGGCATCCCTATGGATTTCGGTATCCATTTCGATTTCGATATCCCTATGGATTTCGATATCTCATGGATTTCGATATCCATATCGATTTCGATATCCATATGGATTTCAATGTCCATATCGATTTCGATATCCCTATGGATTTCGATATCCCTATGGATTTCGATATCCATATCGATTTCGATATCCATATCAATTTCGGTATCCATATCGATTTCGATATCCATATCGATTTCGATATCCCTATGGATTTCGGTATCCCTATGGATTTCGATATCCATATCGATTTCGGTATCCCTATGGATTTCGATATCCATATCGATTTCGATATCTCTATGGATTTCAATATCCATATCGATTTCGATATCCATATCGATTTCGATATCCCTATGGATGTCGATATCCATATCGATTTCGATGTCCCTATGGATTTCGATATCCCTTCGATTTCGATATCCATATCGATTTCGGTATCTCTATGGATTTCGATATCCATATCGATTTCGATATTCATATCGATTTCGATATCCATATCGATTTCGATATCCATATGGATTTCGATATCCATATCGATTTCGGTATCCATATCGATTTCGATGTCCCTATGGATTTCGATATCCCTATGGATTTCGATATCTCTTTGGATTTCGATATCCATATCGATTTCGATATCCCTATGGATTTCGATATCCATATCGATTTCGATATCCCTATGGATTTCGATATCCCTATGGATTTCGATATCCCTATCAATTTCGGTATCCCTATGGATTTCGACATCCATATCTATTTCGATATCCCTATGGATTTCTATATCCATATCGATTTCGACATCTCCTATGGATTTCGATATCCATATCGATTTCGATATAAATATCGATTTTGGTATCCATATCGATTTCGATATCCATATCGATTTCGATATCCCTATGGATTTCGATATCCCTATGGATTTCGGTATCCGGGCTATGGATTTCGATATCCATATCGATTTCGATATCTCTATGGATTTCGATATCCATATCGATTTTCGATATCCCTATGGATTTCGATATCCCTATCGATTTCGATATCCCTATGGATTTCGATATCCATATCGATTTCGGTATCCATATCGATTTCGATATCCCTATGGATTTCTATATCTCTATGGATTTCTGATATCCATATCGATTTCGATATCCATATCGATTTCGATATCCATATCGATTTCGATATCCCTATGGATTTCGATATCCCTATGGATTTCGATATCCTTATCGATTTCGGTATCTCTATGGATTTCGATATCCCTATCGATTTCGGTATCTCTATGGATTTCGATATCCATTATGGATTTCGATATCTCTATGGATTTCGATATCCATATCGATTTCGGTATACATCGATTTTGGTATCCATATCGATTTCGATATCCATATCGATTTCGATATCCCTATGGATTTCGATATCCCTATGGATTTCGATATCCTCATGGATTTCGATATCCATATCGATTTCGATATCCCTATGGATTTCAATATCCATATCGATTTCGATATCCCTATGGATTTCGATATCCATCGATTTCGATATCCATATCAGACTGGATCCATATCGATTTCGATATCCCTATGGATTTCGATATCCCTATGCGATTTCGATATCCCTATCGATTTCGATATCCATATCGATTTCGGTATCCCTATGGATTTCGATATCCATATCGATTTCGATATCCCTATGGATTTCGATATCCCTATGGATTTCGATATCTCTCTGGATTTCGGTATCCCTATCGATTTCAGTATCCCTATGGATTTCGATATCCATATCGATTTCGATATCCCTATAGATTTCGATATCCACATCGATTTCGGTATCGATATCGATTTCGATATCCCTATGGATTTCGATATCCGCTACGGATTTCGATTTCCATATCGATTTCGGTATCCCTATGGATTTCGATATCCATATCGATTTCGATATCCGTATCGAATATCGGTATCCATATCGATTTCGATATCCCTATGGATTTCGATATCCCTTTGGATTTCGATATCCCTATGGATTTCGGTATCCATATCGATTTCGATATCCCTATGGATTTCGATATCCATATCGATTTCGGTATCCCTATGGATTTCGATATCCATATCGATTTCGATATCCCTATGGATTTCGATATCCATATGGATTTCGATATCCCTATGGATTTCAATATCCATATCGATTTCGATATCCCTATTCGATTTCGATATCCATATAGATTTCGATATCCCTATGGATTTCGATATCCATATCGATTTCGATATCCCTATGGATTTCGATATCCCTGTGGATTTCGATATCCACATAGATTTCGGTATCCATATCGATTTCGATATCCCTTTGCATTTCGATATCCCTATCGATTTCGGTATCCCTATGGATTTCGATATCCATATCGATTTCGATAGTCCTATGGATTTCGATATCCATATGGATTTCGATATCCGTATCGATTTCGATATCCCTATGGATTTCGATATCCCTATGGATTTCGATATCCCTATGGATTTCGATATCCATATGGATTTCGATATCCCTATCGATTTCGGTATCCCTATGGATTTCGATATCCATATCGATTTCGATATCCCTATGGATTTCGATATCCCTATGGATTTCGATATCTCTATGGATTTCGATATCCATATAGATTTCTGGTATCCATATCGATTTCGATATCGCTATGGATTTGGATATCCCCATGGATTTCGATATCTCTATGGATTTCGATATCAATATCGATTTCGATATTCCTATGGATTTCGATATCTGGTTGCCATATCGATTTCGGTATCTCTATGGATTTCGATATCCATATCGATTCCCGCGGGTCGATATCCCTATGGATTTCGATATCCCTATGGATTTCGATATCTCTATGGATTTCGATATCCATATCGATTTCGATATACACTATCGATTTCGATATCCAAATCGATTTCGGTTATCCATATCGATTTCGATATCCCTATGGATTTCGATATCCCTATCGATTTCGGTATCCCTATGGATTTCGGTATCCATATCGATTTCGATATTCCTATGGATTTCGATATCCATATGGATTCCGATATCCCTATCGATTTCGATATCCCTATGGATTTCTGATATCCCTATGGATTTCGATATCCCTTTGGATTTCTGATATGGCCATATCGATTTCGGTATCCCTATGGATTTCGATATCCATATCGATTTCGATATCCCTATCGATTTCGATATCGCCTTATGGATTTCGATATCCCTATGGATTTCGATATCCCTTTGGATTTCGATATCTACATCGATTTCGGTATCCATATCGATTTCGATATCGCTATGGATTTCGATACCCTCATGGATTTCGATATCTCTATGGATTTCGATATCAATATCGATTTCGATATTCCCTATGGATTTCGATATCCCTATCGATTTTGGTATCTCTATGGATTTCGATATCCATATCGATTTCGATATCCCTATCGATTTCGATATCCCTATCGATTTCGATATCTCTATGGATTTCGATATCCCTATGGATTTCGATATATACTATCGATTTCGGTATCCATATCGATTTCGATATCAATTTCGATATCCCTATCGATCGGGCCGGGATTTCGATATCCATATCGATTTCGATATCCCCATGGATTTCGATATCCATATGGATTTCGATATCCCTATGGATTTCGATATCCCTATGGATTTCGATATCCACATCGATTTCGGTATCCATATCGATTTCGATATCCCTATGGATTTCGATTGATCTCCTATGGATTTCGATATCCATATCGATTTCGGTATCCCTATCGATTTCGATATCCCTATGGATTTCGATATCCATATAGATTTCGGTATCCATATCGATTTCGATATCGCTATGGATTTCGATATCCCTATGGATTTCGATATCCCTATCGATTTCAGTATCCCTATGGATTTCGGTATCCATATCGATTTCGATATCCCTATCGATTTCTGTATCCATATCGATTTCGATATCCCTATCGATTTCGATATCCATATCGATTTCGATATCCACATCGATTTCGGTATCCCTATGGATTTCGATATCCCTATCGATTTCGATATCCCTATGGATTTCGATATCCCTATCGATTTCGGTATCCCTATGGATTTCGATATCCATATCGATTTCGATATCCTATGGATTTCAGATGATCCACTATCGATTTCGATATCCCTATGGATTTCGATATCCTATGGATTTCGATATCCCTTTCGATTTCGATATCCCTATCGATTTCGGTATCCCTATGGATTTCGATATCCATATCGATTTCGATATCCCTATGGATTTCGATATCCCTATGGATTTCGATATCCCTATCGATTTCGATATCCCTATGGGTTTCGATATCCACATAGATTTCGGTATCCATATCGATTTCGATATCGCTATGGATTTTGATATCCCTATGGATTTCGATATCTCTATGGATTTCGATATCAATATCGATTTCGATATTCCTATGGATTTCGATATCCTTATCGATTTCGGTATCTCTATGGATTTCGATATCCATATCGATTTCGATATCCCTATGGATTTCGATATCCCTATGGATTTCGATATCTCTATGGATTTCGATATCCATATCGATTTCGATATACACATCGATTTCGGTATCCATATCGATTTCGATATCCCTATGGATTTCGATATCCCTATGGATTTCGATATCCGCTATCGATTTCGATACCTATGGATTTCGATATCCATATCGATTTCGTTATCCCTATGGATTTCGATATCCATATCGATTTCGATATCCCTATGGATTTCGATATCCATATCGATTTCGATATTCCTATGGATTTCGATATCCATATGGATTTCGATATCCCTATCGATTTCGATATCCCTATGGATTTCGATATCCACATGAATTTCAGTATCCATATCGATTTCGATATTCGCTATGGATTTCGATTTCGATATTCCTATGGATTTCGATATCCATATCGATTTCGATATCCCTATGGATTTCGGTATCCATATCGATTTCGATATCCCTATGGATTTCGATACCTATGGATTTCGATATCCCTATCGATTTCGATATCCCTATGGATTTCGATATCCATATCGATTTCGGTATCCCTATGGATTTCGATATCCCTATGGATTTCGATATCCATATCGATTTCGATATCCCTATGGATTTCGAATTTTTCGGTATCCATATCGATTTCGATATCCATATCGATTTCGATATCCCTATGGATTTCGGTATCCCTATGGATTTCGATATCCATATCGATTTCGGTATCCCTATGGATTTCGATATCCATATCGATTTCGATATCTCTATGGATTTCAATATCCATATCGATTTCGATATCCCTATGGATGTCGATATCCATATCGTTTTCGATATCCCTATGGATTTCGATATCCCTATGGATTTCGATATCCTTATCGATTTCGGTATCTCTATGGATTTCTGATATCCATATCGATTTCGATATCCCTATGGATTTCGATATCCATATCGATTTCGATATCCCTATGGATTTCGAAATCCACATCGATTTTGGTATCCATATCGATTTCGATATCCCTATGGATTTCGATATCCCTATGTATTTCGATATCTCCATGGATTTCGATATCCATATCGATTTCGATATCCCTATGGATTTCGATATCCATATCGATTTCGATATCACCTTGGATTTCGATATCCCTATGGATTTCGATATCCATATCGATTTCGGTATCCCTATGGATTTCGATATCCATATCGATTTCGATATCCCTATGGATTTCGATATCATTATGGATTTCGATATCTCTATGGATTTCGATATCCATATCGATTTCGATATCAACATCGATTTCGGTATCCATATCGATTTCGATATCCATATCGATTTCGATATCCCTATGGATTTCGATATCCCTATGGATTTCGATACCTATGGATTTCGATATCCATATCGATTTCGATATCCCTATGGATTTCAATATCCATATCGATTTCGATATCCCTATGGATTTCGATATCCATATCGATTTCGATATCCATATCAATTTCGGTATCCATATCGATTTCGATATCCCTATGGATTTCGATATCCCTATGGATTTCGATATCCCTTTGGATTTCGATATCCTTATCGATTTCGGTATCCCTATGGATTTCGATATCCATATCGATTTCGATATCCCTATGGATTTCGATATCCCCATCGATTTCGATATCCCTTTGGATTTCGTTATCCTTATCGATTTCGGTATCCCTATGGATTTCGATATCCCTATCGATTTCGATATCTCTATGGATTTCGATATCCACATCGATATTGGTATCGATATCGATTTCGGTATCCCTATGGATTTCGATATCCGCATCGATTTCGATTTCCCTATCGATTTCGGTATCCCTATGGATTTCGATATCCATATGGATTTCGATATCCGTATCGATTTCGGTATCCATATCGATTTCGATATCCCTATGGATTTCGATATACCTTTGGATTTCGATATCCCTATGGATTTCGATATCCTATGGATTTCGATATCCATATCGATTTCGATATCCCTATGGATTTCGATATCCATATCGATTTCGATATCCCTATGGATTTCGATATCCATATCGATTTCGATATCCCTATGGATTTCGATATCCACATCGATATTCGGTATCGATATCGATTTCGATATCCCTATGGATTTCGATATCCCTATGGATTTCGATATCCATATCGATTTCGGTATCCCTATGGATTTCGATATCCATATGGATTTCGATATCCGTATCAATATCGGTATCCATATCGATTTCGATATCCCTATGGATTTCGATATCCCTATGGATTTCGATATCCCTATGGATTTCGATATCCCTATGGATTTCGATACCTATCGATTTCGATATCCATATCGATTTCGATATCCCTATGGATTTCAATATCCATATCGATTTCGATATCCCTATGGATTTCGATATCCATATCGATTTCGATATCCCTATGAATTTCGATATCCATATCGATTTCGATATCCCTATGGATTTCGATATCCCTATGGATTTCGATATCCCTATGGATTTCGATATCCCTTTGGATTTCGATATCCTTATCGATTTCGGTATCCCTATGGATTTCGATATCCATATCGATTTCGATATCCCTATGGATTTCGATATCCCTATGGATTTCGATATCCCTTTGTATTTCGATATCCTTATCGATTTCAGTATCCCTATGGATTTCGATATCCATATCGATTTCGATATCCCTATGGATTTCGATATCCATATCGATATCGGTATCGACATCGATTTCGATATCCCTATGGATTTCGATATCCTCTATGGATTTCGATTTCCTTATCGATTTCGGTATCCCTATGGATTTCGATTTCCATATGGATTTCGATATCCGTATCAATATCGGTATCCATATCGATTTCGATATCCCTATGGATTTCGATATACCTTATGGATTTCGATATCCCTATGGATTTCGATATCCATATCGATTTCGATATCCCTATGGATTTCGATATCCATATCGATTTCGAGTATCCCTATGGATTTCGATATCCATATCGATTTCGATATCCGTATGGATTTCGATATCCCTATGGATTTCGATATCCCTATGGATTTCGATATCCATATCGATTTCGATATCCCTATGGATTTCGATATCCATATCGATTTCGGTATCCCTATGGATTTCGATATCCCCATCGATTATCGATATCCCTATGGATTTCGATATCCCTGTGGATTTCGATATCCATATCGATTTCGATATCCATATCGATTTCGATATCCCTATGGATTTCGATATCCTTATCGATTTCGGTATCCCTATGGATTTCGATATCCCTATCGATTTCGATATTCCTATGGATTTCGATATCCATATGGATTTCGATATCCCTATGGATTTCGGTATCTCTATGGATTTCGATATCCATATCGATTCCGGTATCCATATCGATTTCGGTATCCCTATGGATTTCGATACTCCCATGGATTTCGATATCCCATATGGATTTCGATATCAATATCGATTTCGATATCCCTATGGATTTCGATATCCCTATCGATTTCGGTATCTCTATGGATTTCGATATCCATATCGATTTCGATATCCCTATGGATTTCGATATCCCTATGGATTTCGATATCTCTATGGATTTCGATATCCATATCGATTTCGATATAAACATCGATTTCGGTATCCATATCGATTTCGATATCCATATCGATTCGGTATCCCTATGGATTTCGATATCCCTATGGATTTCGATATCCATATCGATTTCGATATCCATATCGATTTCGATATCCCTATGGATTTCGATATCCATATCGATTTCGATATCCCTATGGATTTCGATATCCATATCGATTTCGATATCCCTATGGATTTCGATATCCCTATGGATTTCGATATCTCTATGGATTTCGATATCCCTATCGATTTCGGTATCCACATCGATTTCGGTATCCCTATGGATTTCGATATCGCTATGGATTCCGATTTCGATATCCCTATCGATTTCGATATCCATATCGATTTCGGTATCCATATCGATTTCGGTATCCATATCGATTTCGATATCCCTATGGATTTCGATATCTCTATGGATTTCGATATCCATATCGGATTTCGATATCCCTATGGATTTCAATATCCATATCGATTTCGATATCCCTATGGATTTCGATATCTCTATGGATTTCGATATCCATATCGATTTCGATATCCATATCAATTTCGGTATCCATATCGGGATTTCGATATCCATATCGATTTCGATATCCCTATGGATTTCGGTATCCCTATGGATTTCGATATCCATATCGATTTCGATATCCCTATGGATTTCGATATCCATATCGATTTCGATATCTCTATGGATTTCGATATCCATATCGATTTCGATATCCCTATGGATTTCGATATCCATATCGTATTTCGATATCCCTATGGATTTCGATATCCCTATGGATTTCGATATCCTTATCGATTTCGGTATCTCTATGGATTTCGATATCCATATCGATTTCGATATCCCTATGGATTTCGATATCCATATCGATTTCGATATCCCTATGGATTTCGATATCCACATCGATTTTGGTATCCATATCGATTTCGATATCCCTATGGATTTCGATATCCCTATGGATTTCGATATCCCTATGGATTTCGATATCCATATCGATTTCGATATCCCTATGGATGTCGATATCCATATCGATTTCGATATCCCTATGGATTTCGATATCCCTATGGATTTCGATATCCTTATCGATTTCGGTATCTCTATGGATTTCGATATCCATATCGATTTCGATATCCCTATGGATTTCTATATCATTATGGATTTCGATATTCCTATGGATTTCGATATCCCTATCGATTTCGATATCCACATCGATTTCGGTATCCATATCGATTTCGATATCCGATATCGATTTCGATATCCCTATGGATTTCGATATCCCTATGGATTTCGATATCTCTATGGATTTCGATATCCATATCGATTTCGATATCCCTATGGATTTCAATATCCATATCGATTTCGATATCCCTATGGATTTCGATATCCATATCGATTTCGATATCCATATCGATTTCGGTATCCATATCGATTTCGATATCCCTATGGATTTCGATATCCCTATGGATTTCGATATCCCTATGGATTTCGATATCCTTATCGATTTCGGTATCCCTATGGATTTCGATATCCATATCGATTTCGATATTCCTATGGATTTCGATATCCATATGGATTTCGATATCCCTATGGATTTCGATATCCCTATGGATTTCGATATCCCTATCGATTTCGATATCCATATCGATTTCGATATCCCTATGGATTTCGATATCCATATCGATTTCGATATCCCTATGGATTTCGATATCCCTATGGATTTCGATATCCCTATGGATTTCGATATCCATATAGATTTCGATATCCATATCGATTTCGATATCCCTATGGATTTCGATATCCCTATGGATTTCGATATCTCTATGGATTTCGATATCCATATCGATTTCGATATCCCTATGGATTTCGATATCCGGCTATGGATTTCGGTATCTCTATGGATTTCGATATCCATATCGATTTCGATATCCCTATGGATTTCTATATCCCTATGGATTTCGATATCTCTATGGATTTCGATATCCATATCGATTTCGATATCACATCGATTTCGGTATCCATATCGATTTCGATATCCATATCGATTTCGATATCCCTATGGATTTCGATATCCTTATCGATTTCGGTATCCCTATGGATTTCGATATCCATATCGATTTCGATATCCCTATCGATTTCGAAATCCATATGGATTTCGATATCCCTATGGATTTCGATATCCCTATCGATTTCGATATCCCCATGGATTTCGATATCCCTTTGGATTTCGTTATCCATATCGATTTCGGTATCCCTATGGATTTCGATATCCATATCGATTTCGATATCCCTATCGATTTCGATATCCATATCGATTTCGATATCGATATCGATTTCGATATCCCTATGGATTTCGATATCCGCTATGGATTTCGATTTCCTTATCGATTTCGGTATCCCTATGGATTTCGATATCCATATGGATTTCGATATCCGTATCGATTTCGATGTCCATATCGATTTCGATATCCCTATGGATTTCGATATCCCTATCGATTTCGATATCCCTATGGATTTCGATATCCCCTTGGATTTCGATATCCCTATGGATTTCGATATCCATATCGATTTCGATATCCCTATGGATTTCGATATCCATATCGATTTCGATATCCGTATGGATTTCGATATCCATATCGATTTCGATATCCCTATGGATTTCGATATCCATATCGATTTCGATATCCCTATGGATTTCGATATCCATATCGATTTCGATATCCCTATGGATTTCGATATCCATATCGATTTCGATATCCCAATCGATTTCTATATCCCTGTAGATTTCGATATCCATATAGATTTCGAAATCCATATCGATTTCGATATCCCTATGGATTTCGATATCCATATCGATTTCGGTATCCACTATGGATTTCGATATCCATATCGATTTCGATATTCCTATGGATTTCGATGTCCATATCGATTTCGATATCCCTATGGATTTCGATATCCCTATGGATTTCGATATCCCTTTGGATTTCGATATCCTTATCGATTTGGCGGTATCCCTATGGATTTCGATATTCATATCGATTTCGATATCCCTATGGATTTCGATATCCCTATGGATTTCGATATCCCTATGGATTTCGATATCCACATAGATTTCGGTATCCATATCGATTTCGATATCGCTATGGATTTCGATATCCCTATCGATTTCGATATCTCTATGGATTTCGATATCAATATCGATTAAGATATTCCTATGGATTTCGATATCCATATCGATTTCGGTATCTCTATGGATTTCGATATCCATATCGATTTCGATATCCCTATGGATTTCTATATCCCTATGGATTTCGATATCTCTATGGATTTCGATATCCATATCGATTTCGATATCCACATCGATTTCGGTATCCATATCGATTTCGATATCCATATCGATATTTCGATATCCTATGGATTTCGATATCCTTATCGATTTCGGTATCCCTATGGATTTCGATATCCATATCGATTTCGATATTCCTATGGATTTCGATATCCATATAGATTCCGATATCCCTATCGATTTCGATATCCCTATGGATTTCGATATCCCTATGGATTTCGATATCCCTCTGGATTTCGATATCCTAAATCGATTTCGGTAGCCCTATGGATTTCGATATTCATATCGATTTCTATATCCCTATGGATTTCGATATCCCTATGGATTTCGATATCCACATAGATTTCGGTATCCATATCGATTTCGATATCGCTATGGATTTTGATACCCCCATGGATTTCGATATCTCTATGGATTTCGATATCAATATCGATTTCGATATTCCTATGGATTTCGATATCCTTATCGATTTCGGTATCTCTATGGATTTCGATATCCATATCGATTTCGATATCCCTATGGATTTCTATATCCCTATGGATTTCGATATCCCTATGGATTTCGATATCCATATCGATTTCGATATACACATCGATTTCGATATCCATATCGATTTCGATATCCATATCGATTTCGATATCCCTATGGATTTCGATATCCCTATGGATTTCGATATCCCTATGGATTTCGATATCCATATCGATTTCGATATCCCTATGGATTTCAATATCTTATATCGATTTCGATATCCCTATGGATTTCGATATCCATTTCGATTTCGATATCCCTATGGATTTCTATATCCCTATGGATTTCGATATCTCTATGGATTTCGATATCCATATCGATTTCGATATACCCTATCGATTTCGGTATCCATATCGATTTCGATATCCATATCGATTTCGATATCCCTATCGATTTCGATATCCCTATGGATTTCGATATCCCTATGGATTTCGATATCCCTATGGATTTCGATATCCATATCGATTTCGATATCCCTATGGATTTCGATATCCATATCGATTTCGATATCCCTATGGATTTCGATATCCCCATAGATTTCGATATCTCTATGGATTTCGATATCCATATCGATTTCGATATTCCTATGGATTTCGATATCCATATCGATTTCGGTATCTCTATGGATTTCGATATCCATATCGATTTCGATATCCCTATGGATTTCTATATCCCTATGGATTTCGATATCCATATGGATTTCGATATCCATATCGATTTCGATATACACATCGATTTCGGTATCCATATCGATTTCGATATCCCTATGGATTTCGATATCCCTATGGATTTCGATATCTCTATGGATTTCGATATCCTATGGATTTCGATATCCTTATCGATTTCGGTAGCTCTATGGATTTCGATATCCATATCGATTTCGATATCCCTATGGATTTCTGTATCCCTATGGATTTCGATATCTCTATGGATTTCGATATCCCTATGGATTTCGATATCCCTATGGATTTCGATATCCTTATCGATTTCGGTATCCCTATGGATTTCGATATCCATATCGATTTCGATATCCCTATGGATTTTCGATATCCATATCGATTTCGATATCCCTATGGATTTCGATATCCCTATCGATTTCGATATCCCTATGGATTTCGATATCCCTATGGATTTCGATATCCCTATTGATTTCGATATCTTCTATGGATTTCGATATCCATATCGATTTCGATATACATATCGATTTCAGTATCCATATGGATTTCGAATCCATATCGATTTCGATATCCCTATGGATTTCGATATCCTTATCGATTTCGAGTATCCCTATGGATTTCGATATCCATATCGATTTCGATATCCCTTTGGATTTCGATATCCCTATCGATTTCGGTAGCCCTATGGATTTCGATATCCATATCGATTTCTATATCTCTATGGATTTCGATATCCCTATGGATTTCGATATCCCTATGGATTTCGATATCCATATCGGGTTCGATATCCACATAGATTTCGGTATCCATATCGATTTCGATATCCCTATGGATTTTGATATCCCCATGGATTTCGATATCACTATGGATTTCGATATCCATATCGATTTCGATATTCCTATCGATTTCGATATCCATATCGATTTCGGTATCCCTATCAATTTCGATATCCATATCGATTTCGATATCCCTATGGA
This sequence comes from Drosophila austrosaltans, assembly GCA_035045865.1. Classification (NCBI taxonomy): domain Eukaryota; kingdom Metazoa; phylum Arthropoda; class Insecta; order Diptera; family Drosophilidae; genus Drosophila; species Drosophila austrosaltans. The sequence goes on from JAWNOQ010000124.1 coordinate 123,563, forward strand.
TTTCGATCCTTGGATATCCCTATGGATTTCGATATCCTATGGATTTCGATATCCATATCGATTTCGATATCCCTATGGATTTCAATATCCATATCGATTTCGATATCCCTATGGATTTCGATATCCATATCGATTTCGATATTCCTATGGATTTCGATATCCCTATGGATTTCGATATCCATATCGATTTCGATATCCCTATGGATTTCGATATCCATATAGATTTCGATATCCATATCGATTTCGATATCCCTATGGATTTCGATATCCCTATGGATTTCGATATCTCTATGGATTTCGATATCAATATCGATTTCGATATTCCTATGGATTTCGATATCCATATCGATTTCGATATCTCTATGGATTTCGATATCCATATCGATTTCGATATCCCTATCGATTTCGATATCCCTATGGATTTCGATATCCATATGGATTTCGATATCCATATCGATTTCGATATCCATATCGATTTCGATATCCATATCGATTTCGATATCCATATCGATTTCGATATCCCTATGGATTTCGATATCCCTATGGATTTCGATATCCCTATGGATTTCGATATCCATATCGATTTCGATATCCCTATGGATTTCGATATCCATATCGATTTCGATATCCCTATGGATTTCGATATCCATATCGATTTCGATATCCCTATGGATTTCGATATCCATATGGATTTCGATATCCTAGGATTTCGATATCGATTTCGATATCCACATCGATTTCTGTATCCATATCGATTTCGATATCGCTATGGATTTCGATATCCCTATGGATTTCGATATCTCTATGGATTTCGATATCAATATCGATTTCGATATGGATTTCGATATCCTTATCGATTTCGGTATCCCTATGGATTTCGATATCCATATCGATTTCGATATCCCTATGGATTTCTATATCCCTATGGATTTCGATATCTCTATGGATTTCGATATCCATATCGATTTCGATATACACATCGATTTTGGTATCCATATCGATTTCGATATCCATATCGATTTCGATATCCCTATGGATTTCGATATCCCTATGGATTTCGATATCCTATGGATTTCGATATCCATATCGATTTCGATATCCATATCGATTTCGATATCCCTATGGATTTCGATATCCATATCGATTTCGATATCCCTATGGATTTCGATATCCCTTTGGATTTCGATATCCTTATCGATTTCGATATCCCTATGGATTTCGATATCCATATCGATTACGATATTCCTATCGATTTCGATATCCATATGGATTCCGATATCCCTATGGATTTCGATATCCCTATGGATTTCGATATCCCTATGGATTTCGATATCCCTATGGATTTCGATATCCCTTTGGATTTCGATATCCTTATCGATTTCGGTAGCCCTATGGATTTCGATATTCATATCGATTTCTATATCCCTATGGATTTCGATATCCCTATCGATTTCGATATCCCTATGGATTTCGATATCCATATGGATTTCGATATCCACATCGATTTCGGTATCCATATCGATTTCGATATCGCTATGGATTTTGATATCCCTATGGATTTCGATATCTCTATGGATTTCGATATCGTTTTCGATTTCGATATTCCTATGGATTTCGATATCCATATCGATTTCGGTAGCCCTATGGATTTCGATATCCATATCGATTTCGATATCCCTATGGATTTCGATATCCCTATGGATTTCTATATCCCTATGGATTCCAATATCTCTATGGATTTCGATATCCATATCGATTTCGATATAAACATCGATTTTGGTATCCATATCGATTTCGATATCCATATCGATTTCGATATCCATATGGATTTCGATATCCCTATGGATTTCGATACCTATGGATTTCGATATCCATATCGATTTCGATATCCCTATGGATTTCGATATCCATATCGATTTCGATATCCCTATGGATTTCGATATCCCTATGGATTTCGATATCCTTATCGATTTCGGTATCCCTATGGATTTCGATATCCATATCGATTTCGATATTCCTATGGATTTCGATATCCATATTGATTCCGATATCCTATGGATTTCGATATCCCTATGGATTTCGATATCCCTATGGATTTCGATATCCCTATGGATTTCGATATCCCTATCGATTTCGATATCCATATCGATTTCAATATCCATATGGATTTCGATATCCATATCGATTTCTATATCCCTATGGATTTCGATATCCCATATGGATTTCGATATCCCTATCGATTTCGATATCCCTATGGATTTCGATATCCACTATCGATTTCGTATCCATATCGATTTCGATATCCTATGGATTTCGATATCCCTATGGATTTCGATATCTCTATGGATTTCGATATCAATATCGATTTCGATATCCCTATGGATTTCGATATCCTTATCGATTTCGATATCCCTATGGATTTCGATATCCATATCGATTTCTATATCCCTATGGATTTCGATATCCCTATGGATTTCGATATCCCTATCGATTTCGATATCCCTATGGATTTCGATATCCACATCGATTTCGGTATCCATATCGATTTCGATATCGCTATGGATTTTGATATCCCCATGGATTTCGATATCTCTATGGATTTCGATATCAATATCGATTTCGATATTCCTATGGATTTCGATATCCTTATCGATTTCGATATCTCTATGGATTTCGATATCCATATCGATTTCGATATCCCTATGGATTTCTATATCCCTATGGATTTCGATATCCCTATGGATTTCGATATCCATATCGATTTCGATATAAACATCGATTTTGGTATCCATATCGATTTCGATATCCATATCGATTTCGATATCCCTATCGATTTCGATATCCCTATCGATTTCGATATCCCTATGGATTTCGATATCCATATCGATTTCGATATCCCTATGGATTTCGATATCCATATCGATTTCGATATCCCTATGGATTTCGATATCCTTATCGATTTCGGTATCCCTATGGATTTCGATATCCATATCGATTTCGATATTCCTATGGATTTCGATATCCATATGGATTTCGATATCCATATCGATTTCGATATCCCTATGGATTTCGATATCCCTATGGATTTCGATATCCCTATGGATTTCGATATCCCTATGGATTTCGATATCCTTATCGATTTCGATATCCCTATGGATTTCGATATTCATATCGATTTCTATATCCCTATGGATTTCGATATCCCTATGGATTTCGATATCCCTATGGATTTCGATATCCACATAGATTTCGGTATCCATATCGATTTCGATATCCCTATGGATTTTGATACTCCCATGGATTTCGATATCTCTATGGATTTCGATATCCATATCGATTTCGATATTCCTATGGATTTCGATATCCTTATCGATTTCGGTATCCCTATGGATTTCGATATCCATATCGATTTCGATATCCCTATGGATTTCGATATCCCTATCGATTTCGATATCCTTATCGATTTCGGTATCCCTATGGATTTCGATATCCATATCGATTTCGATATCCCTATGGATTTCTATATCCCTATGGATTTCGATATCTCTATCGATTTCGATATCCATATCGATTTCGATATAAACATCGATTTCGGTATCCATATCGATTTCGATATCCATATCGATTTCGATATCCCTATGGATTTCGATATCCCTATGGATTTCGATATCCTATGGATTTCGATATCCATATCGATTTCGATATCCCTATGGATTTCGATATCCATATCGATTTCGATATCCCTATGGATTTCGATATCCATATCGATTTCGATATCCATATCGATTTCGGTATCCATATCGATTTCGATATCCCTATGGATTTCGATATCCCTATGGATTTCGATAGCCTTTGGATTTCGATATCCTTATCGATTTCGGTATCCCTATGGATTTCGATATCCATATCGATTTCGATATCCCTATGGATTTCGATATCCCCATCGATTTCTATATCCCTTTGGATTTCGATATCCTTATCGATTTCAGTATCCCTATGGATTTCGATATCCATATCGATTTCGATATCCCTATGGATTTCGATATCCACATCGATATTGGTATCGATATCGATTTCGATATCCCTATGGATTTCGATATCCGCTTGGATTTCGATTTCTTTATCGATTTCGGTATCCCTATGGATTTTGATATCCATATGGATTTCGATATCCGTATCAATTTCGGTATCCATATCGATTTCGATATCCCTATGGATTTCGATATACCTTTGGATTTCGATATCCCTATAGATTTCGATACCTATGGATTTCGATATCCCTATGGATTTCGATATCCATATCTATTTTGGTATCCCTATGGATTTCGATATCCATATCGATTTCGATATCCGTATGGATTTCGATATCCATATCGATTTCGATATCCCTTTGGATTTCGATATCCATATCGATTTCGATATCCCTATTGATTTCGATACCCATATCGATTTCTATATCCCTGTGGGTTTCGATATCCATATAGATTTCGGTATCCATTTCGATTTCGATATCCCTATGGATTTCGATATCCCTATGGATTTCGATATCCCTATGGATTTCAATATCCATATCAATTTCGATATCCATATCAATTTCGGTATCCATATCGATTTCGATATCCATATCGATTTCGATATCCCTATGGATTTCGATATCCCTTTGGATTTCGATATCCATATCGATTTCGGTATCACTATGGATTTCGATATCCATATCGATTTCGATATCCCTATGGATTTCGATATCCCTTTGGATTTCGATATCCATATCGATTTCGATATCCCTTTGGATTTCGATATCCATATCGATTTCGGTATCCCTATGGATTTCGATATCCATATCGATTTCGATATCCATATCGATTTCGGTATCCATATCGATTTCGATATCCATATCGATTTCGATATCCCTATGGATTTCGATATCCCTTTGGATTTCGATATCCTTATCGATTTCGGTATCCCTATGGATTTCGATATCCATATCGATTTCGATATCCCTATGGATTTCGATATCCATATCGATTTCGATATCCCTATGGATTTCGATATCCATATCGATTTCGATATCCATATCGATTTCGATATCCGTATCAATTTCGATATCCATATCGATTTCGATATCCATATCGATTTCGATATCCCTATGGATTTCGATATCCCTATGGATTTCGATATCCATATCGATTTCGGTATCTCTATGGATTTCGATATCCATATCGATTTCGATATCCCTATGGATTTCAATATCCATATCGATTTCGATATCCCTATGGATTTCGATATCCATATCGATTTCGATATCCACATCAATTTTGGTATCCATATCAATTTCGATATCCATATCGATTTCGATATCCCTATGGATTTCGATATCCCTATGGATTTCGATATCGCTATGGATTTCGATATCCCTATGGATTTCGATATCCCTATGGATTTCGATATCCCTATGGATTTCGATATCCCTTTGGATTTCGATATCCTTATCGATTTCGGTATCTCTATGTATTTCGATATCCATATCGATTTCGATATCCCTATGGATTTCGATATCCCTATGGATTTCGATGTCTTTATCGATTTCGGTATCCGTATGGATTTCGATATCCATATCGATTTCGATATCCCTATGGATTTCGATATCCATAACGATTTCGATATCCCTATGGATTTCGATATCCATATCGATTTCGATATCCATATCGATTTCGATATCCATATCGATTTCGATATCCATATCGATTTCGATATCCCTATGGATTTCGATATCGATATGGATTTCGATATCAATATCGATTTCGATATCCCTATGGATTTCGATATCCATATGGATTTCGATATCCCTATGGATTTCGATATCCCTATAGACTTCGATATCCCTATTTATTTCGATATCCCTATGGATTTCGATATCCATATCGATTTAGATATCCATATCGATTAAGATATCCATATCGATTTAGATATCCATCTCGATTTCAATATCCATATCAATTTCGGTATTCATAACGATTTCAATATCCATATCGATTTCGATATCCCTATGAATTTCGATATCCCCATGGATTTCAATATCCATATCGATTTCGATATCCCTATGGATTTCGATATCCCTATGGATTTCGATATCCCTATGGATTTCGATATCCATATCGATTTCGATATCCCTATGGATTTCAATATCCATATCGATTTCGATATCCCTATGGATTTCGATATCCTTATCGATTTTGATATCCCTATGGATTTCGATATCCATATCAATTTCGGTATCCATATCGATTTCGATATCCATTTCGATTTCGATATCCCTATGGATTTCGATATCCATATCGATTTCGATATCCCTATGGATTCCGATATCCCTATGGATTTCGATATCCCTTTGTATTTCGTTATCCTTATCGATTTCAGTATCCCTATGGATTTCGATATCCATATCGATTTCGATATCCATATCAATTTCGGTTTCCATATCGATTTCGATATCCATATCGATTTCGATATCCCCATGGATTTCGATATCCATATCGATTTCGATATCCCTACGGATTTCGATATCCATATAGATTTCGCTATCCATATCGATTTCGATATCCCTATGGATTTCGATATCCCTATGGATTTCGATATCACTATGGATCTTGATTTCCCTATGGATTTCGATATCCCTATGGATTTCGATATCCCTATGGATTTCGATATCCCTATGGATCTCGATTTCCCTATGGATTTCGATATCCCTATGGATTTCGATATCCCTTTGTATTTCGTTATCCTTATCGATTTCAGTATCCCTATGGATTTCGATATCCATATCGATTTCGATATCCCTATGGATTTCGATATCCCTATGGATTTCGATACCTATGGATTTCGATATCCATATCGATTTCGATATCCCTATGGATTTCAATATCCATATCGATTTCGATATCCCTATGGATTTCGATATCCCTATGGATTTCGATATCCATATCGATTTCGATATCCATATCAATTTCGGTATCCATATCGATTTCGATATCCCTATGGATTTCGATATCCCTTTAGATTTCGATATCTACATCGATTTCGGTATCCCTATGGATTTCGATATCCATATCGATTTCGGTATCCATATGGATTTCGATATCCATATCGATTTCGATATCTCTATGGATTTCGATATCCATATCGATTTCGATATCCCTATGGATGTCGATATCCATATCGATTTCGATATCCCTATGGATTTCGATATCCCTTTGGATTTCGATATCCTTATCGATTTCGGTATCTCTATGGATTTCGATATCCATATCGATTTCGATATTCCTATGGATTTCGATATCCATATCGATTTCGATATCCCTATGGATTTCGATATCCACATCGATTTCGATATCCATATCGATTTCGATATCCCTATGGATTTCGATATCCCTATAGATTTCGATATCTACATCGATTTCGGTATCCCTATGGATTTCGATATCCATATCGATTTCGGTATCCCTATGGATTTCGATATCCATATCGATTTCGATATCTCTATGGATTTCGATATCCATATCGATTTCGATATCCCTATGGATGTCGATATCCATATCGATTTCGATATCCCTATGGATTTCGATATCCCTATGGATTTCGATATCCTTATCGATTTCGGTATCTCTATGGATTTCGATATCCATATCGATTTCGATATTCCTATGGATTTCGATATCCATATCGATTTCGATATTCCTATGGATTTCGGTATCCATATCGATTTCGATATCCCTATGGATTTCGATATCCCTATGGATTTCGATATCTCTATGGATTTCGATATCCATATCGATTTCGATATCCCTATGGATGTCGATATCCATATCGATTTCGATATCCCTATCGATTTCGATATCCCTATGGATTTCGATATCCATATCGATTTCGGTATCTCTATGGATTTCGATATCCATATCGATTTCGATATCCCTATGGATTTCGATATCCCTATCGATTTCGATATCTCTATGGATTTCGATATCCATATCGATTTCGATATCCACTATCGATTTCGGTATCCATATCGATTTCGATATCCATATCGATTTCGATATCCCTATGGATTTCGATATCCCTATGGATTTCGATATCCCTATGGATTTCGATATCCATATCGATTTCGGTATCCCTATGGATTTCGATATCCATATCGATTTCGATATCCCTATGGATTTCGATATCCATATCGATTACGATATCCATATCAATTTCGGTATCCATATCGATTTCGATATCCCTATGGATTTCGATATCTCTATGGATTTCGATATCCATATCGATTTCGATATCCCTATTGATGTCGATATCCATATCGATTTCGATATCCCTATGGATTTCGATATCCCTTTGGATTTCGATATCCATATCGATTTCGGTATCCCTATGGATTTCGATATCCATATCGATTTCGATATCCCTATGGACTTCGATACCTATGGATTTCGATATCCATATCGATTTCGATATCCCTATGGATTTCAATATCCATATCGATTTCGATATCCCTATGGATTTCGATACGCATATCGATTTCGATATCCCTATGGATTTCTATATCCCTGTGGGTTTCGATATCCTTATAGATTTCGGTATCCATTTCGATTTCGATATCCCTATGGATTTCGATATCCCTATGGATTTCGATATCCCTATGGATTTCGATATCCCTATGGATTTCGATACCTATGGATTTCGATATCCATATCGATTTCGATATCCCTATGGATTTCAATATCCATATCGATTTCGATATCCCTATGGATTTCGATATCCATATCGATTTCGATATCCATATCAATTTCGGTATCCATATCGATTTCGATATCCATATCGATTTCGATATCCCTATGGATTTCGATATCCCTTTGGATTTCGATATCCTTATCGATTTCGGTATCCCTATGGATTTCGATATCCATATCGATTTCGATATCCCTATGGATTTCGATGTTCCTTTGGATTTCGATATCCTTATCGATTTCGGTATTTCTATGGATTTCGTAATCCATATCGATTTCGATATCCCTATGGATTTCGATATCTCTATGGATTTCGATATCCATATCGATTTCGATATCCCTATGGATGTCGATATCCGTATCGATTTCGATATCCCTATGGATTTCGATATCCCTTTGGATTTCGATATCCTTATCGATTTCGGTATCTCTATGGATTTCGATATCAATATCGATTTCGATATCCCTATGGATTTCTATATCCCTATGGATTTCGATATCTCTATGGATTTCGATATCCATATCGATTTCGATATCCACATCAATTTTGGTATCCATATCGATTTCGATATCCATATCGATTTCGATATCCCTATGGATTTCGATATCCCTATGGATTTCGATATCCCTGTGGATTTCGATATCCATATGGATTTCGATATCTATATCGATTTCGATATCCATATCAATTTCGGTATTCATAAAGATTTCAATATCCATATCGATTTCGATATCCATATCGATTTCGATATCCCAATGGATTTCGATATCCCTATGGATTTCGATATCCCTATCGATTTCGATATCTCTATGGATTTCGATATCCATATCGATTTCGATATCCCTATTGATTTCGATATCCATATCGATTTCGATATCCCTATGGATTTCGATATCCCTATGGATTTCGATATCCATATCGATTTCGATATCCCTATGGATTTCGATATCCACATCGATTTCGATATCCCTATGGATTTCTATATCCCTATGGAATTCGATATCTCTATGGATTTCGATATCCATATCGATTTCGATATACACTATCGATTTCGGTATCCATATCGATTTCGATATCCATATCGATTTCGATATCCCTATGGATTTCGATATCCCTATGGATTTCGATATCCCTATCGATTTCGATATCTACATCGATTTCGGTATCCCTATGGATTTCGATATCCATATCGATTTCGATATCCCTATGGATTTCGATATCCATATCGATTTCGATATCCACATCGATTTCGATATCCATATCGATTTCGATATCCCTATGGATTTCGATATCCCTATGGATTTCGATATCCATATCGATTTCGATATCCCTATCGATTTCGATATCCATATCGATTTCGATATCCCTATCGATTTCGATATCCCTATCGATTTCGATATCCATATCGATTTCGGTATCCCTATGGATTTCGATATCCATATCGATTTCGATATCCCTATGGATTTCGATATCCCTATGGATTTCGATATCCATATCGATTTCGATATCCCTATGGATTTCGATATCCATATCGATTTCGATATCCCTATGGATTTCGATATCCATATCGATTTCGATATCCCTATCGATTTCGATATCCCTATGGATTTCGATATCCCTATAGATTTCGGTATCCATTTCGATTTCGATATCCCTATGGATTTCGATATCCCTATGGATTTCGATATCCCTATGGATTTCGATATCCTATCGATTTCGATATCCATATCGATTTCGATATCCCTATGGATTTCGATATCCATATCGATTTCGATATCCCTATGGATTTCGATATCCATATCGATTTCGATATCCATATCGATTCCGATATCCATATCGATTTCGATATCCATATCGATTTCGATATCCCTATGGATTTCGATATCCCTATAGATTTCGATATCCATATCGATTTCGATATCCCTATGGATTTCGATATCCATATCGATTTCGATATCCCTATAGATTTCGATATCCATATCGATTTCGATATCCATATCGATTTCGATATCTCTATGGATTTCGAAATCCATATCGATTTCGATATCCCTATGGATTTCGATATCCCTATCGATTTCGATATCCATATCGATTTCGATATCCATATGGATTTCGATATCCATATCGATTTCGATATCCCTATGGATTTCGATATCCCTTTGGATTTCGATATCCTTATCGATTTCGATATCCCTATGGATTTCGATATCCAATCATCGATTTCGATATCCCTATGGATTTCGATATCCCTATGGATTTCGATATCTCTATGGATTTCGATATCCATATCGATTTCGATATCCATATGGATTTCTGATATCCATATCGATTTCGATATCCACATCGATTTCGATATCCCTATGGATTTCGATATCCCTATGGATTTCGATATCCCTGTGGATTTCGATATCCATATGGAGTTCGATATCCATATCGATTTCGATATCCATATCGATTTCGATATCCATATGGATTTCGATATCCATATCGATTTCGATATCCATATCGATTTCGATATCCCTATGGATTTCGATATCCCTATGGATTTCGATATCCATATCGATTTCGATATCCATATCGATTTCGATATCCCTATGGATTTCGATATCCCTATGGATTTCGATATCCCTATGGATTTCGATATCCATATCGATTTCGATATCCCTATGGATTTCGATATCCCTTTGGATTTCGATATCCTTATCGATTTCGATATCCCTATGGATTTCGATATCCATATGGATTTCGATATCCCTATGGATTTCGATATCCCTATGGATTTCGATATCTCTATGGATTTCGATATCCATATCGATTTCGATATCCATATCGATTTCGGTATCCATATCGATTTCGATATCCATATCGATTTCGATATCCCTATGGATTTCGATATCCCTATGGATTTCGATATCCCTATGGATTTCGATATCCATATGGATTTCGATATCCATATCGATTTCGATATCCATATCGATTTCGATATCCATATAGATTTCGATATCCATATCGATTTCGATATCCATATCGATTTCGATATCCCTATGGATTTCGATATCCCTATGGATTTCGATATCCATATCGATTTCGATATCCATATCGATTTCGATATCCCTATGGATTTCGATATCCCTATCGATTTCGATATCCCTATGGATTTCGATATCCACATCGATTTCGATATCCCTATGGATTTCGATATCCATATCGATTTCGATATCCCTATGGATTTCGATATCCATATCGATTTCGATATCCCTATCGATTTCGATATCCATATCGATTTCGATATCCCATATGGATTTCGATATCCATATCGATTTCGATATCCCTATGGATTTCGATATCCATATGGATTTCGATATCCATATCGATTTCGATATCCATATCGATTTCGATATCCATATCGATTTCGATATCCCTATGGATTTCGATATCCTTATCGATTTCGATATCCCTATCGATTTCGATATCCCTATGGATTTCGATATCCATATCGATTTCGATATCCCTATGGATTTCGATATCCATATCGATTTCGATATCCCTATGGATTTCGATATCCATATCGATTTCGATATCCCTATCGATTTCGATATCCATATCGATTTCGATATCCCTATGGATTTCGATATCCATATCGATTTCGGTATCCATATCGATTTCGATATCCCTATGGATTTCGATATCCCTATCGATTTCGATATCCCTATGGATTTCGATATCCATATCGATTTCGATATCCATATCGATTTCGATATCCCTATGGATTTCGATATCCCTATGGATTTCGATATCCCTATGGATTTCGATATCCATATCGATTTCGATATCCCTATGGATTTCGATATCTATATCGATTTCGGTATCCCTATGGATTTCGATATCCATATCGATTTCGGTATCCATATCGATTTCGATATCCCTATGGATTTCGATATCCCTATGGATTTCGATATCTCTATGGATTTCGATATCCATTTCGATTTCGATATTCCTATGGATTTCGATATCCATATCGATTTCGATATCCCTATGGATTTCGATATCCACATCGATTTTGGTATCCATATCGATTTCGATATCCCTATGGATTTCGATATCCCTATGGATTTCGATATCCATATCGATTTCGATATCTCTATGGATTTCGATATCCATATCGATTTTGGTAGCCCTATGGATTTCGATATCCATATAGATTTCGGTATCCATATCGATTTCGATATCCCTATGGATTTCGATATTCCTATGGATTTCGATATCCCTATGGATTTCGATATCCATATCGATTTCGATATCCCTATGGATTTCTATATCCATATAGATTTCGGTATCCATATCGATTTCGATATCCCTATGGATTTCGATATCCCTATGGATTTCGATATCCCTATGGATTTCGATATCCCTATGGATTTCGATATCCCTATCGATTTCGATATCCCTATCGATTTCGATATCCCTATGGATTTCGATATCCCTATGGATTTCGATATCCATATCGATTTCGATATCTCTATGGATTTCGATATCCATATCGATTTCGATATCCCTATGGATTTCGATATCCCTATGGATTTCGATATCCATATCGATTTCGATATCCCTATGGATTTCGATATCCCTATGGATTTCGATATCCCTATGGATTTCGATATCCCTATGGATTTCGATATCCCTATGGATTTCGATATCCACATCGATTTCGATATCCATATCGATTTCGATATCCCTATGGATTTCGATATCCCTATGGATTTCGATATCCATATCGATTTCGATATCCCTATGGATTTCGATATCCATATCGATTTCGGTATCCCTATGGATTTCGATATCCATATAGATTTCGGTATCCATATCGATTTCGATATCCCTATGGATTTCGATATCCCTATGGATTTCGATATCCCTATGGATTTCGATATCCCTATCGATTTCGATATCCCTATCGATTTCGATATCCATATCGATTTCGGTATCCATATCGATTTCGATATCCATATGGATTTCGATATCCATATCGATTTCGATGTCCCTATGGATTTCGATATCCCTATCGATTTCGATATCCCTATGGATTTCGATATCCCTATCGATTTCGATATCCCTATCGATTTCGATATCCCTATCGATTTCGATATCCCTATGGATTTCGATATCCATATCGATTTCGATATCTCTATGGATTTCGATATCCATATCGATTTCGATATCCCTATGGATTTCGATATCCATATCGATTTCGATATCCCTATGGATTTCGATATCCATATAGATTTCGGTATCCATATCGATTTCGATATCCCTATGGATTTCGATATCCCTATGGATTTCGATATCCCTATGGATTTCGATATCCATATCGATTTCGATATCCCTATCGATTTCGATATCCATATCGATTTCGATATTCCTATGGATTTCGATATCCATATCGATTTCGATATCCCTATGGATTTCGATATCCATATCGATTTCGATATCCCTATGGATTTCGATATCCATATCGATTTCGATATCCATATCGATTTCGATATCCATATCGATTTCGATATCCCTATGGATTTCGATATCCTATGGATTTCGATATCCCTATGGATTTCGATATCCCTATGGATTTCGATATCCCTATGGATTTCGATATCCCTATCGATTTCGATATCCCTATCGATTTCGATATCCCTATGGATTTCGATATCCATATCGATTTCGGTATCTCTATGGATTTCGATATCCATATCGATTTCGATATCCCTATGGATTTCGATATCCATATCGATTTCGATATCCCTATGGATTTCGATATCCATATAGATTTCGATATCCATATCGATTTCGATATCCCTATGGATTTCGATATCCCTATGGATTTCGATATCCCTATGGATTTCGATATCCCTATGGATTTCGATATCCATATCGATTTCGATATCCCTATGGATTTCGATATCCATATCGATTTCGATATCCCTATGGATTTCGATATCCATATCGATTTCGATATCCCTATGGATTTCGATATCCATATCGATTTCGATATCCATATCGATTTCGATATCCATATCGATTTCGATATCCCTATGGATTTCGATATCCATATCGATTTCGATATCCCTATGGATTTCGATATCCATATCGATTTCGATATCCCTATGGATTTCTATATCCATATAGATTTCGGTATCCATATCGATTTCGATATCCATATGGATTTCGATATCCCTATGGATTTCGATATCCCTATGGATTTCGATATCCCTATCGATTTCGATATCCCTATGGATTTCGATATCCCTATCGATTTCGATATCCCTATGGATTTCGATATCCATATCGATTTCGATATCCCTATGGATTTCTATATCCCTATCGATTTCGATATCCCTATCGATTTCGATATCCCTATCGATTTCGATATCCATATCGATTTCGATATCCCTATCGATTTCGATATCCCTATGGATTTCGATATCCCTATCGATTTCGATATCCCTATGGATTTCGATATCCATATCGATTTCGATATCCCTATGGATTTCGATATCCATATCGATTTCGATATCCCTATGGATTTCGATATCCATATCGATTTCGATATCCCTATGGATTTCTATATCCATATAGATTTCGGTATCCATATCGATTTCGATATCCATATGGATTTCGATATCCCTATGGATTTCGATGTCCCCATGGATTTCGATATCCCTATGGATTTCGATGTCCCTATGGATTTCGATATCCCTATGGATTTCGATATCCCTATGGATTTCGATATCCCTATGGATTTCGATATCCCTATCGATTTCGATATCCTTATCGATTTCGGTATCCCTATGGATTTCGATATCCATATCGATTTCGATATCTCTATGGATTTCGATATCCATATCGATTTCGATATCCCTATGGATTTCGATAATCCATATCGATTTCTATATCCCTATCGATTTCGATATCCATATAGATTTCGGTATCCATATCGATTTCGATATCCCTATGGATTTCGATATCCCTATGGATTTCGATATCCCTATCGATTTCGATATCCCTATCGATTTCGATATCCCTATGGATTTCGATATCCATATCGATTTCGATATCCCTATCGATTTCGATATCCATATCGATTTCGATATCCCTATCGATTTCGATATCCATATCGATTTCGATATCCCTATGGATTTCGATATCCATATCGATTTCGATATCCCTATGGATTTCGATATCCATATAGATTTCGGTATCCATATCGATTTCGATATCCCTATGGATTTCGATATCCCTATGGATTTCGATGTCCCTATGGATTTCGATATCCCTATGGATTTCGATATCCCTATGGATTTCGATATCCCTATCGATTTCGATATCTCTATGGATTTCGATATCCTTATCGATTTCGGTATCTCTATGGATTTCGATATCCCTATGGATTTCGATATCCATATCGATTTCGATATCCTTATGGATTTCGATATCCCTTTGGATTTCGATATCCTTATAGATTTCGGTATCTCTATGGATTTCGATATCCATATCGATTTCGATATCCACATCGATTTTGGTATCCATATCGATTTCGATATCCCTATGGATTTCGATATCCCTTTGGATTTCGATATCCTTATCGATTTCGGTATCTCTATGGATTTCGATATCCACATCGATTTCGGTATCCATATCGATTTCGATATCCCTATGGATTTCGATATCCCTATGGATTTCGATATCCCTATGGATTTCGATATCCATATCGATTTCGATATCCCTATGGATTTCTATATCCATATAGATTTCGGTATCCATATCGATTTCGATATCCCTATGGATTTCGATATCCCTATGGATTTCGATATCCCTATGGATTTCGATATCCCTATGGATTTCGATATCCCTATGGATTTCGATATCCCTATGGATTTCGATATCCCTATGGATTTCGATATCCCTATGGATTTCGATATCCCTATGGATTTCGATATCCATATCGATTTCGATATCCCTATGGATTTCGATATCCCTATCGATTTCGATATCCATATCGATTTCGATATGACTATGGATTTCGATATCCCTATGGATTTCGATATCCCTATGGATTTCGATATCCCTATGGATTTCGATATCCCTATGGATTTCGATATCCCTATGGATTTCGATATCCCTTTGGATTTCGATATCCCTATGAATTTCGATATCCCTATGGATTTCGATATCCCTATGGATTTCGATATCCATATCGATTTCGATATCCCTATGGATTTCGATATCCCTATGGATTTCGATATCCATATCGATTTCGATATGACTATGGATTTCGATATCCCTATGGATTTCGATATCCCTATGGATTTCGATATCCATATCGATATCGATATCCCTATGGATTTCTATATCCATATAGATTTCGGTATCCATATCGATTTCGATATCCCTATGGATTTCGATATCTCTATGGATTTCGATATCCCTATGTGTTTCGATATCCCTATGGATTTCGATATCCCTATGGATTTCTATTTCCATATAGATTTCGGTATCCATATCGATTTCGATATCCCTATGGATTTCGATATCCCTATGGATTTCGATATCCCTATGGATTTCGATATCCCTATGGATTTCGATATCCATATCGATTTCGATATCCATATCGATTTCGATATCCCTATGGATTTCGATATCCACATCGATTTCGATATGACTATGAATTTCGATATCCCTATGGATTTCGATATCCCTATGGATTTCGATATCCCTATGGATTTCGATATCCATATCGATTTCGATATCCCTATCGATTTCGATATCCATATCGATTTCGATATTCCTATGGATTTCGATATCCATATCGATTTCGATATCCCTATGGATTTTGATATCCACATCGATTTCGGTATCCATATCGATTTCGATATCCCTATGGATTTCGATATCCCTATGGATTTCGATATCTTTATCGATTTTGGTATCCCTATGGATTTCGATATCCCTATGGATTTTGATATCCCTATGGATTTCGATATCCCTATGGATTTCGATATCCCTTTGGATTTCGATATCCTTATCGATTTCGGTATCTCTATCGATTTCGATATCCCTATGGAATTCGTAATCCATATCGATTTCTATATCCCTATGGATTTCGATATCCATATAGATTTCGGTATATATATCGATTTCGATATCCCTATGGATTTCGATATCACTATGGATTTCGATATCCCTATGGATTTCGATATCCCTATGGATTTCGATATCCATATCGATTTCGATATCCCTATCGATTTCGATATCCATATCGATTTCGATATTCCTATGGATTTCGATATCCATATCGATTTCGATATCCCTATGGATTTTGATATCCACATCGATTTCGGTATCCATATCGATTTCGATATCCCTATGGATTTCGATATCCCTATGGATTTCGATATCTTTATCGATTTTGGTATCCCTATGGATTTCGATATCCATATCGAGTTCGGTATCCATACCGATATCGATATCCCTATGGATTTCGATATCCCTATGGATTTCGATATCTCTATGGATTTCGATATCTACATCGATTTCGGTATCCCTATGGATTTCGATATCCCTATCGATTTCGATATCCCTATGGATTTCGATATCCCTATGGATTTCGATATCCCTTCGATTTCGATATCCCTATGGATTTCGATATCCCTATGGATTTCGATATCCCTATGGATTTCGATATCCCTATGGATTTCGATATCCCTTTGGATTTCGATATCCTTATCGATTTCGGTATCTCTATGGATTTCGATATCCTTATCGATTTCGGTATCTCTATGGATTTCGATATCCATATCGATTTCGATATCCCTATGGAATTCGTAATCCATATCGATTTCGATATCCCTATGGATTTCGATATCCATATAGATTTCGGTATCCATATCGATTTCGATATCCCTATGGATTTCGATATCCCTATGGATTTCGATATCCCTATGGATTTCGATATCCATATCGATTTCGATATCCCTATCGATTTCGATATCCATATCGATTTCGATATTCCTATGGATTTCGATATCCATATCGATTTCGATATCCCTATGGATTTCGATATCCATATCGATTTCGGTATCCATATCGATTTCGATATCCCTATGGATTTCGATATCCCTATGGATTTCGATATCCCTATGTGATTTCGATATCCCTATGGATTTCGATATCCCTATGGATTTCTATATCCATATAGATTTCGGTATCCATATCGATTTCGATATCCCTATGGATTTCGATATCCACTATCGATTTCGATATCCCTATGGATTTCGATATCCCTATGGATTTCGATATCCCTATGGATTTCGATATCCCTATGGATTTCGATATCCCTATGGATTTCGATATCCCTATAGATTTCGATATCCCTATGGATTTCGATATCCTTATCGATTTCGATATCTCTATGGATTTCGATATCCATATCGATTTCGATATCCCTATGGATTTCGAAATCCATATCGATTTCTATATCCCTATGGATTTCGATATCCATATAGATTTCGGTATATATATCGATTTCGATATCCCTATGGATTTCGATATCCCTATGGATTTCGATATCCCTATGGATTTCGATATCCCTATGGATTTCGATATCCCTATGGATTTCGATATCCATATCGATTTCGATATCCCTATCGATTTCGATATCCATATCGATTTCGATATTCCTATGGATTTCGATATCCATATCGATTTCGATATCCCTATGGATTTCGATATCCATATCGATTTCGATATCCCTATGGATTTCGATATCCATATCGATTTCGATATCCCTATGGATTTCGATATCCATATCGATTTCGATATCCATATCGATTTCGATATCCCTATGGATTTCGATATCCCTATGGATTTCGATATCCCTATGGATTTCGATATCCTTATCGATTTCGATATCCCTATGGATTTCGATATCCCTATCGATTTCGATATCCATATCGATTTCGATATCCCTATGGATTTCGATATCCCTATGGATTTCGATATCCTTATCGATTTCGGTATCCCTATGGATTTCGATATCCATATCGATTTCGATATCCCTATCGATTTCGATATCCCTATGGATTTCGATATCCCTATCGATTTCGATATCCCTATGGATTTCGATATCCATATCGATTTCGGTATCCCTATGGATTTCGATATCCATATCGATTTCGATATCCCTATGGATTTCGATATCCATATCGATTTCGATATCCATATCGATTTCGATATCCCTATGGATTTCGATATCCCTATGGATTTCGATATCCCTATGGATTTCGATATCCCTATGGATTTCGATATCCCTATGGATTTCGATATCCATATCGATTTCGGTATCTCTATGGATTTCGATATCCATATCGATTTCGATATCCCTATCGATTTCGATATCCATATCGATTTCGATATCCCTATGGATTTCGATATCCATATCGATTTCGATATCCCTATGGATTTCGATATCCATATCGATTTCGGTATCCCTATGGATTTCGATATCCCTATGGATTTCGATATCCCTATGGATTTCGATATCCCTATGGATTTCGATATCCCTATCGATTTCGATATCCCTATGGATTTCGATATCCATATCGATTTCGATATCCCTATGGATTTCGATATCCATATCGATTTCGATATCCCTATGGATTTCGATATCCATATCGATTTCGATATCCCTATGGATTTCGATATCCATATCGATTTCGATATCCCTATGGATTTCGATATCCCTATCGATTTCGATATCCCTATGGATTTCGATATCCCTATGGATTTCGATATCCCTATGGATTTCGATATCCCTATGGATTTCGATATCCCTTTGGATTTCGATATCCTTATCGATTTCGGTATCTCTATGGATTTCGATATCCATATCGATTTCGATATCCCTATGGAATTCGTAATCCATATCGATTTCTATATCCCTATGGATTTCGATATCCATATAGATTTCGGTATATATATCGATTTCGATATCCCTATGGATTTCGATATCCCTATGGATTTCGATATCCCTATGGATTTCGATATCCATATCGATTTCGATATCCCTATCGATTTCGATATCCATATCGATTTCGATATCCATATCGATTTCGATATCCCTATGGATTTTGATATCCACATCGATTTCGGTATCCATATCGATTTCGATATCCCTATGGATTTCGATATCCCTATGGATTTCGATATCTTTATCGATTTCGGTATCCCTATGGATTTCGATATCCATATCGAGTTCGGTATCCATACCGATATCGATATCCCTATGGATTTCGACATCCCTATGGATTTCGATATCTCTAAGGATTTCGATATCTACATCGATTTCGGTATCCCTATGGATTTCGATATCCATATCGATTTCGATATCCCTATGGATTTCGATATCCCTATGGATTTCGATATCCCTATGGATTTCGATATCCCTATGGATTTCGATATCCCTATGGATTTCGATATCCCTAAGGATTTCGATATCCCTATGGATTTCGATATCCCTTTGGATTTCGATATCCTTATCGATTTCGGTATCTCTATGGATTTCGATATCCATATCGATTTCGATATCCCTATGGATTTCGATATCCATATCGATTTCGATATCCCTATGGATTTCGATATCCATATCGATTTCGATATCCCTATGGATTTCGATATCCATATCGATTTCGGTATCCATATCGATTTCGATATCCCTATGGATTTCGATATCCCTATGGATTTCGATATCCCTATGGATTTCGGTATCCCTATGGATTTCGATATCCATATCGATTTCGGTATCCATATCGATTTCGATATCCCTATCGATTTCGATATCCCTATCGATTTCGATATCCCTATGGATTTCGATATCCATATCGATTTCGGTATCCCTATAGATTTCGATATCCATATCGATTTCGATATCCATATCGATTTCGATATCCCTATGGATTTCGATATCCCTATGGATTTCGATATCCCTATGGATTTCGATATCCATATCGATTTCGATATCCCTATGGATTTCGATATCCATATCGATTTCGATATCCACTATCGATTTTGGTATCCATATCGATTTCGATATCCATATCGATTTCGATATCCATATCGATTTCGATATCCCTATCGATTTCGATATCCATATCGATTTCGATATCCCTATGGATTTCGATATCCCTATGGATTTCGATATCCCTATGGATTTCGATATCCATATCGATTTCGATATCCCTATGGATTTCGATATCCCTATGGATTTCGATATCCATATCGATTTCGATATCCCTATGGATTTCGATATCCCTATGGATTTCGATATCCCTATGGATTTCGATATCCCTATGGATTTCGATATCCATATCGATTTCGATATCCCTATGGATTTCGATATCCATATAGATTTCGGTATCCATATCGATTTCGATATCCCTATGGATTTCGATATCCCTATGGATTTCGATATCCCTATGGATTTCGATATCCCTATGTGATTTCGATATCCCTATGGATTTCGATATCCCTATGGATTTCGATATCCATATCGATTTCGGTATCCATATCGATTTCGATATCCCTATGGATTTCGATATCCCTATGGATTTCGATATCCCTATGGATTTCGATATCCCTATCGATTTCGATATCCCTATGGATTTCGATATCCATATCGATTTCGATATCCCTATGGATTTCGATATCCCTATGGATTTCGATATCCATATCGATTTCGATATCCCTATGGATTTCGATATCCCTATGGATTTCGATATCCCTATGGATTTCGATATCCCTATGGATTTCGATATCCCTATGGATTTCGATATCCCTTTGGATTTCGATATCCCTATCGATTTCGGTATCCCTATGGATTTCGATATCCATATCGATTTCGATATCCATATCGATTTCGGTATCCATATCGATTTCGATATCCCTATGGATTTCGATATCCCTATGGATTTCGATATCCTTATCGATTTCGGTATCCCTATGGATTTCGATATCCATATCGATTTCGATATCCATATCGATTTCGATATCCCTATGGATTTCGATATCCCTATGGATTTCGATATCCCTATGGATTTCGATATCCATATCGATTTCGATATCCCTATGGATTTCGATATCCATATCGATTTCGATATCCACATCGATTTCGGTATCCATATCGATTTCGATATCCATATCGATTTCGATATCCCTATGGATTTCGATATCCCTATGGATTTCGATATCCCTATGGATTTCGATATCCCTATCGATTTCGATATCCCTATGGATTTCGATATCCATATCGATTTCGATATCCCTATGGATTTCGATATCCATATCGATTTCGATATCCCTATGGATTTCTATATCCCTATGGATTTCGATATCCATATCGATTTCGATATCCCTATCGATTTCGATATCCCTATGGATTTCGATATCCCTATGGATTTCGATATCCCTATGGATTTCGATATCCCTATGGATTTCGATATCCATATCGATTTCGATATCCCTATGGATTTCGATATCCACATCGATTTCGATATCCCTATGGATTTCGATATCCCTATGGATTTCGATATCCCTATGGATTTCGATATCCCTATGGATTTCGATATCCCTATGGATTTCGATATCCCTATGGATTTCGATATCCCTTGGATTTCGATATCCATATCGATTTCGATATCCCTATGGATTTCGATATCCATATCGATTTCGATATCCCTATGGATTTCGATATCCATATCGATTTCGATATCCCTATGGATTTCGATATCCATATCGATTTCGGTATCTATATCGATTTCGATATCCCTATGGATTTCGATATCCCTATGGATTTCGATATCCCTATGGATTTCGATATCCCTATGGATTTCGATATCCATATCGATTTCGATATCCCTATCGATTTCGATATCCATATCGATTTCGATATTCCTATGGATTTCGATATCCATATCGATTTCGATATCCCTATGGATTTCGATATCCAATCGATTTCGGTATCCATATCGATTTCGATATCCCTATGGATTTCGATATCCCTATGGATTTCGATATCCCTATGGATTTCGATATCTTTATCGATTTTGGTATCCCTATGGATTTCGATATCCATATAGATTTCGGTATATATATCGATTTCGATATCCCTATGGATTTCGATATCCCTATGGATTTCGATATCCCTATGGATTTCGATATCCCTATGGATTTCGATATCCATATCGATTTCGATATCCCTATCGATTTCGATATCCATATCGATTTCGATATTCCTATGGATTTCGATATCCATATCGATTTCGATATTCCTATGGATTTCGATATCCATATCGATTTCGATATCCCTATGGATTTTGATATCCATATCGATTTCGGTATCCATATCGATTTCGATATCCCTATGGATTTCGATATCCCTATGGATTTCGATATCTTTATCGATTTTGGTATCCGTATGGATTTCGATATCCATATCGAGTTCGGTATCCATACCGATATCGATATCCCTATGGATTTCGACATCCCTATGGATTTCGATATCTCTAAGGATTTCGATATCTACATCGATTTCGGTATCCCTATGGATTTCGATATCCATATCGATTTCGATATCCCTATGGATTTCGATATCCCTATGGATTTCGATATCCCTATGGATTTCGATATCCCTATGGATTTCGATATCCCTATGGATTTCGATATCCCTAAGGATTTCGATATCCCTATTGATTCCGATATCCCTTTGGATTTCGATATCCTTATCGATTTCGGTATCTCTATGGATTTCGATATCCTTATCGATTTCGATATCCCTATCGATTTCGATATCCATATCGATTTCGATATTCCTATGGATTTCGATATCCATATCGATTTCGATATCCCTATGGATTTTGATATCCACATCGATTTCGGTATCCATATCGATTTCGATATCCCTTTGGATTTCGATATCCCTATGGATTTCGATATCTTTATCGATTTTGGTATCCCTATGGATTTCGATATCCATCTCGAGTTCGGTATCCATACCGATATCGATATCCCTATGGATTTCGATATCCCTATGGATTTCGATATCTTTAAGGATTTCGATATCTTTATCGATTTTGGTATCCCTATAAATTCGATATCCATATCGATGTCGGTATCCACATCGATTTTGGTATCCATATCGATTTCGATATCCCTATGGATTTCGATATCCCTATGGATTTCGATATCCATATCGATTTCGAAATTCCTATGGATTTCGATATCCATATCGATTTCGATATCCACATCGATTTTGGTATCCATATCGATTTCGATATCCATATCGATTTCGATATCCATATCGATTTCGATATCCATATCGATTTCGATATCCCTATGGATTTCGATATCCCTATGGATTTCGATATCCCTATGGATTTCGATATCCATATCGATTTCGATATCCCTATGGATTTCGATATCCCTATGGATTTCGATATCCATATCGATTTCGATATGACTATGGATTTCGATATCCCTATGGATTTCGATATCCCTATGGATTTCGATATCCCTATGGATTTCGATATCCATATCGATTTCGATATCCCTATGGATTTCTATATCCATATAGATTTCGGTATCCATATCGATTTCGATATCCCTATGGATTTCGATATCCCTATGGATTTCGATATCCCTATGGATTTCGATATCCCTATGTGTTTCGATATCCCTATGGATTTCGATATCCCTATGGATTTCTATATCCATATAGATTTCGGTATCCATATCGATTTCGATATCCCTATGGATTTCGATATCCCTATGGATTTCGATATCCCTATGGATTTCGATATCCCTATGGATTTCGATATCCCTATGGATTTCGATATCCATATCGATTTCGATATCCCTATGGATTTCGATATCCCTATGGATTTCGATATCCACATCGATTTCGATATGACTATGGATTTCGATATCCCTATGGATTTCGATATCCCTATGGATTTCGATATCCCTTTGGATTTCGATATCCTTATCGATTTCGGTATCTCTATGGATTTCGATGTCCATATCGATTTCGATATCCACATCGATTTTGGTATCCATATCGATTTCGATATCCCTATGGACTTCGATATCACTTTGGATTTCGATATCTTTATCGATTTTGGTATCCCTATGGATTTCGATATCCATATCGAGTTCGGTATCCATACCGATTTCGATATCCCTATGGATTTCTATATCCCTATGGAATTCGACATCTCTATGGATTTCGATATCCATATCGATTTCGAAATTCCTATGGATTTCGATATCCATATCGATTTCGATATCCACATCGATTTTGGTATCCATATCGATTTCGATATCCATATCGATTTCGATATCCCTATGGATTTCGATATCCCTATGGATTTCGATATCCCTATGGATTTCGATATCCCTATGGATTTCGATATCCCTTTGGATTTCGATATCCTTATCGATTTCGGTATCTCTATGGATTTCGATATCCATATCGATTTCGATATCCACATCGGTTTTGGTATCCATATCGATTTCGATATCCCTATGGATTTCGATATCCCTATGGATTTCGATATCCCTATGGATTTCGATATCCCTATGGATTTCGATATCCCTATGGATTTCGATATCCCTATGGATTTCGATATCCATATCGATTTCGATATCCATATCGATTTCGATATCCCTATGGATTTCGATATCCACATCGATTTCGATATGACCATGGATTTCGATATCCCTATGGATTTCGATATCCATATGGATTTCGATATCCCTATGGATTTTGATATCCCTATGGATTTCGATATCCCTATGGATTTCGATATCCCTTTGGATTTCGATATCCTTATCGATTTCGGTATCCACATCGATTTTGGTATCCATATCGATTTCGATATCCATATCGATTTCGATATCCCTATGGATTTGGATATCTCTATGGATTTCGATATCCATATCGATTTCGATATCCCTATGGAATTCGTAATCCATATCGATTTCTATATCCCTATGGATTTCGATATCCATATAGATTTCGGTATATATATCGATTTCGATATCCCTATGGATTTCGATATCCCTATGGATTTCGATATCCCTATGGATTTCGATATCCCTATGGATTTCGATATCCATATCGATTTCGATATCCCTATCGATTTCGATATCCATATCGATTTCGATATTCCTATGGATTTCGATATCCATATCGATTTCGATATCCCTATGGATTTTGATATCCACATCGATTTCGGTATCCATATCGATTTCGATATCCCTATGGATTTCGATATCCCTATGGATTTCGATATCCCTATGGATTTCGATATCTTTATCGATTTTGGTATCCGTATGGATTTCGATATCCATATCGAGTTCGGTATCCATACCGATATCGATATCCCTATGGATTTCGACATCCCTATGGATTTCGATATCTCTAAGGATTTCGATATCTACATCGATTTCGGTATCCCTATGGATTTCGATATCCATATCGATTTCGATATCCCTATGGATTTCGATATCCCTATGGATTTCGATATCCCTATGGATTTCGATATCCCTATGGATTTCGATATCCCTATGGATTTCGATATCCCTAAGGATTTCGATATCCCTATTGATTTCGATATCCCTTTGGATTTCGATATCCTTATCGATTTCGGTATCTCTATGGATTTCGATATCCTTATCGATTTCGATATCCCTATCGATTTCGATATCCATATCGATTTCGATATTCCTATGGATTTCGATATCCATATCGATTTCGATATCCCTATGGATTTTGATATCCACATCGATTTCGGTATCCATATCGATTTCGATATCCCTTTGGATTTCGATATCCCTATGGATTTCGATATCTTTATCGATTTTGGTATCCCTATGGATTTCGATATCCATCTCGAGTTCGGTATCCATACCGATATCGATATCCCTATGGATTTCGACATCCCTATGGATTTCGATATCTTTAAGGATTTCGATATCTTTATCGATTTTGGTATCCCTATAGATTTCGATATCCATATCGATTTCGGTATCCATACCGATTTCGATATCCCTATGGATTTCTATATCCCTATGGAATTCGATATCTCTATGGATTTCGATATCCATATCGATTTCGAAATTCCTATGGATTTCGATATCCATATCGATTTCGATATCCACATCGATTTTGGTATCCATATCGATTTCGATATCCATATCGATTTCGATATCCATATCGATTTAGATATCCCTATGGATTTCGATATCCCTATGGATTTCGATATCCCTATGGATTTCGATATCCATATCGATTTCGATATCCCTATGGATTTCGATATCCCTATGGATTTCGATATCCATATCGATTTCGATATGACTATGGATTTCGATATCCCTATGGATTTCGATATCCCTATGGATTTCGATATCTCTATGGATTTCGATATCCATATCGATTTCGATATTCCTATGGATTTCGATATCCATATCGATTTCGATATCCACATCGATTTTGGTATCCATATCGATTTCGATATCCATATCGATTTCGATATCCCTATGGATTTCGATATCCCTATGGATTTCGATATCCCTATGGATTTCGATATCCCTATGGATTTCGATATCCCTATGGATTTCGATATCCCTATGGATTTCGATATCCCTATGGATTCCGATATCCCTTTGGATTTCGATATCCATATCGATTTCGGTATCTCTATGGATTTCGATATCCTTATCGATTTCGGTATCTCTATGGATTTCGATATCCATATCGATTTCGATATCCCTATGGAATTCGTAATCCATATCGATTTCGATATTTCAATATCCTTATCGATTTCGGTATCTCTATGGATTTCGATATCCTTATCGATTTCGGTATCTCTATGGATTTCGATATCCATATCGATTTCGATATCCCTATGGATTTCGTAATCCATATCGATTTCGATATCCCTATGGATTTCGATATCCATATAGATTTCGGTATCCATATCGATTTCGATATCCCTATGAATTTCGATATCCCTATGGATTTCGATATGCCTATGGATTTCGATATCCATATCGATTTCGATATCCCTATCGATTTCGATATCCATATCGATTTCGATGTTCCTATGGATTTCGATATCCATATCGATTTCGATATCCCTATGGATTTTGATATCCACATCGATTTCGGTATCCATATCGATTTCGATATCCATATGGATTTCGATATCCCTATGGATTTCGATATCCCTATGGATTTCGATATCCCTATGGATTTCGATATCCCTTTGGATTTCGATATCCTTATCGATTTCGGTATCTCTATGGATTTCGATATCCATATCGATTTCGAT
This sequence comes from Drosophila austrosaltans, assembly GCA_035045865.1. Taxonomy (NCBI): domain Eukaryota; kingdom Metazoa; phylum Arthropoda; class Insecta; order Diptera; family Drosophilidae; genus Drosophila; species Drosophila austrosaltans. The sequence goes on from JAWNOQ010000124.1 coordinate 152,776, forward strand.
ATCCACATCGATTTTGGTATCCATATCGATTTCGATATTCCTATGGATTTCGATATCCCTATGGATTTCGATATCTTTATCGATTTTGGTATCCCTATAGATATCGATATCCATATGGATTTCGATATCCATATCGATTTCGATATCCCTATGGATTTCTATATCCCTATGGATTTCGATATCTCTATGGATTTCGATATCCATATCGATTTCGAAATTCCTATGGATTTCGATATCCATATCGATTTCGATATCCACATCGATTTTGGTATCCATATCGATTTCGATATCCATATCGATTTCGATATCCCTATGGATTTCGATATCCCTATGGATTTCGATATCCATATCGATTTCGATATCCCTATCGATTTCGATATCCATATCGATTTCGATGTTCCTATGGATTTCGATATCCATATCGATTTCGATATCCCTATGGATTTCGATATCCACATCGATTTCGGTATCCATATCGATTTCGATATCCATATGGATTTCGATATCCCTATGGATTTCGATATCCCTATGGATTTCGATATCCCTATGGATTTCGATATCCCTTTGGATTTCGATATCCTTATCGATTTCGGTATCTCTATGGATTTCGATATCCATATCGATTTCGATATCCACATCGATTTTGGTATCCATATCGATTTCGATATTCCTATGGATTTCGATATCCCTATGGATTTCGATATCCCTATCGATTTCGGTATCCCTATCGATTTCGATATCCATATGGATTTCGGTATCCATACCGATTTCGATATCCCTATGGATTTCTATATCCCTATGGATTTCGATATCTCTATGGATTTCGATATCCATATCGATTTCGATATCCCTATGGATTTCGATATCCATATAGATTTCGGTATCCATATCGATTTCGATATCCCTATGGATTTCGATATCACTTTGGATTTCGATATCCTTATCGATTTTGGTATCCCTATAGATATCGATATCCATATCGATTTCGGTATCCATACCGATTTCGATATCCCTATGGATTTCTATATCCCTATGGATTTCGATATCTCTATGGATTTCGATATCCATATCGATTTCGAAATTCCTATGGATTTCGATATCCATATCGATTTCGATATCCACATCGATTTTGGTATCCATATCGATTTCGATATCCATATCGATTTCGATATCCATATCGATTTCGATATCCCTATGGATTTCGATATCCCTATGGATTTCGATATCCCTATGGATTTCGATATCCCTATGGATTTCGATATCCCTATGGATTTCGATATCCCTTTGGATTTCGATTTCCTTATCGATTTCGGTATCTCTATGGATTTCGATATCCATATCGATTTCGATATCCCTATGGATTTCGATATCCCTATGGATTTCGATATCAATATGGATTTCGATATCCCTATGGATTTCGATATCCATATCGATTTCGATATTCCTATGGATTTCGATATCCCTATGGATTTCGATATCTTTATCGATTTTGGTATCCCTATAGATATCGATATCCATATGGATTTCGGTATCCATACCGATTTCGATATCCCTATGGATTTCTATATCCCTATGGATTTCGATATCTCTATGGATTTCGATATCCATATCGATTTCGAAATTCCTATAGATTTCGATATCCATATCGATTTCGATATCCACATCGATTTTGGTATCCATATCGATTTCGATATCCATATCGATTTCGATATCCATATCGATTTCGATATCCCTATGGATTTCGATATCCCTATGGATTTCGATATCCCTATGGATTTCGATATCCCTATGGATTTCGATATCCCTATGGATTTCGATATCCCTATGGATTTCGATATCCCTATGGATTTCGATATCCCTTTGGATTTCGATTTCCTTATCGATTTCGGTATCTCTATGGATTTCGATATCCATATCGATTTCGATATCCCTATGGATTTCGATATCCCTATGAATTTCGATATCCCTATGGATTTCGATATCCCTATGGATTTCGGTATCTCTATGGATTTCGATATCCTTATCGATTTCGATATCCCTATCGATTTCGATATCCATATCGATTTCGATATTCCTATGGATTTCGATATCCATATCGATTTCGATATCCCTATGGATTTTGATATCCACATCGATTTCGGTATCCATATCGATTTCGATATCCCTTTGGATTTCGATATCCCTATGGATTTCGATATCTTTATCGATTTTGGTATCCCTATGGATTTCGATATCCATCTCGAGTTCGGTATCCATACCGATATCGATATCCCTATGGATTTCGACATCCCTATGGATTTCGATATCTTTAAGGATTTCGATATCTTTATCGATTTTGGTATCCCTATAAATTCGATATCCATATCGATGTCGGTATCCATACCGATTTCGATATCCCTATGGATTTCTATATCCCTATGGAATTCGATATCTCTATGGATTTCGATATCCATATCGATTTCGAAATTCCTATGGATTTCGATATCCATATCGATTTCGATATCCACATCGATTTTTGTATCCATATCGATTTCGATATCCATATCGATTTCGATATCCATATCGATTTAGATATCCCTATGGATTTCGATATCCCTATGGATTTCGATATCCCTATGGATTTCGAAATCCATATCGATTTCGATATCCCTATGTATTTCGATATCCCTATGGATTTCGATATCCATATCGATTTCGATATGACTATGGATTTCGATATCCCTATGGATTTCTATATCCCTATGGAATTCGACATCTCTATGGATTTCGATATCCATATCGATTTCGAAATTCCTATGGATTTCGATATCCATATCGATTTCGATATCCACATCGATTTTGGTATCCATATCGATTTCGATATCCATATCGATTTCGATATCCCAATGGATTTGGATATCCCTATGGATTTCGATATCCCTATGGATTTCGATATCCCTAAGGATTTCGATATCCCTATGGATTCCGATATCCCTTTGGATTTCAATATCCTTATCGATTTCGGTATCTCTATGGATTTCGATATCCTTATCGATTTCGGTATCTCTATGGATTTCGATATCCATACCGATTTCGATATCCCTATGGAATTCGTAATCCATATCGATTTCGATATCCCTATGGATTTCGATATCCATATAGATTTCGGTATCCATATCGATTTCGATATCCCTATGAATTTCGATATCCCTATGGATTTCGATATGCCTATGGATTTCGATATCCATATCGATTTCGATATCCCTATCGATTTCGATATCCATATCGATTTCGATGTTCCTATGGATTTCGATATCCATATCGATTTCGATATCCCTATGGATTTTGATATCCACATCGATTTCGGTATCCATATCGATTTCGATATCCATATGGATTTCGATATCCCTATGGATTTCGATATCCCTATGGATTTCGATATCCCTATGGATTTCGATATCCCTTTGGATTTCGATATCCTTATCGATTTCGGTATCTCTATGGATTTCGATATCCATATCGATTTCGATATCCACATCGATTTTGGTATCCATATCGATTTCGATATTCCTATGGATTTCGATATCCCTATGGATTTCGATATCTTTATCGATTTTGGTATCCCTATAGATATCGATATCCATATGGATTTCGGTATCCATACCGATTTCGATATCCCTATGGATTTCTATATCCCTATGGATTTCGATATCTCTATGGATTTCGATATCCATATCGATTTCGAAATTCCTATGGATTTCGATATCCATATCGATTTCGATATCCACATCGATTTCGGTATCCATATCGATTTCGATATCCCTATGAATTTCGATATCCCTATGGATTTCGATATGCCTATGGATTTCGATATCCATATCGATTTCGATATCCCTATCGATTTCGATATCCATATCGATTTCGATGTTCCTATGGATTTCGATATCCATATCGATTTCGATATCCCTATGGATTTTGATATCCACATCGATTTCGGTATCCATATCGATTTCGATATCCATATGGATTTCGATATCCCTATGGATTTCGATATCCCTATGGATTTCGATATCCCTATGGATTTCGATATCCCTTTGGATTTCGATATCCTTATCGATTTCGGTATCTCTATGGATTTCGATATCCATATCGATTTCGATATCCACATCGATTTTGGTATCCATATCGATTTCGATATTCCTATGGATTTCGATATCCCTATGGATTTCGATATCTTTATCGATTTTGGTATCCCTATAGATATCGATATCCATATGGATTTCGGTATCCATACCGATTTCGATATCCCTATGGATTTCTATATCCCTATGGATTTCGATATCTCTATGGATTTCGATATCCATATCGATTTCGATATCCCTATGGATTTCGATATCCATATAGATTTCGGTATCCATATTGATTTCGATATCCCTATGGATTTCGATATCACTTTGGATTTCGATATCCTTATCGATTTTGGTATCCCTATAGATATCGATATCCATATCGATTTCGGTATCCATACCGATTTCGATATCCCTATGGATTTCTATATCCCTATGGATTTCGATATCTCTATGGATTTCGATATCCATATCGATTTCGAAATTCCTATGGATTTCGATATCCATAACGATTTCGATATCCACATCGATTTTGGTATCCATATCGATTTCGATATCCATATCGATTTCGATATCCATATCGATTTCGATATCCCTATGGATTTCGATATCCCTATGGATTTCGATATCCCTATGGATTTCGATATCCCTATGGATTTCGATATCCCTATGGATTTCGATATCCCTTTGGATTTCGATTTCCTTATCGATTTCGGTATCTCTATGGATTTCGATATCCATATCGATTTCGATATCCCTATGGATTTCGATATCCCTATGGGTTTCGATATCAATATGGATTTCGATATCCCTATGGATTTCGATATCCATATCGATTTCGATATTCCTATGGATTTCGATATCCCTATGGATTTCGATATCTTTATCGATTTTGGTATCCCTATAGATATCGATATCCATATGGATTTCGGTATCCATACCGATTTCGATATCCCTATGGATTTCTATATCCCTATGGATTTCGATATCTCTGTGGATTTCGATATCCATATCGATTTCGAAATTCCTATAGATTTCGATATCCATATCGATTTCGATATCCACATCGATTTTGGTATCCATATCGATTTCGATATCCATATCGATTTCGATATCCATATCGATTTCGATATCCCTATGGATTTCGATATCCCTATGGATTTCGATATCCCTATGGATTTCGATATCCCTATGGATTTCGATATCCCTATGGATTTCGATATCCCTATGGATTTCGATATCCCTATGGATTTCGATATCCCTTTGGATTTCGATTTCCTTATCGATTTCGGTATCTCTATGGATTTCGATATCCATATCGATTTCGATATCCCTATGGATTTCGATATCCATATCGATTTCGATATTCCTATGGATTTCGATATCCCTATGGATTTCGATATCTTTATCGATTTTGGTATCCCTATAGATATCGATATCCATATCGATTTCGGTATCCATACCGATTTCGATATCCCTATGGATTTCTATATCCCTATGGATTTCGATATCTCTATGGATTTCGATATCCATATCGATTTCGAAATTCCTATGGATTTCGATATCCATATCGATTTCGATATCCACATCGATTTTGGTATCCATATCGATTTCGATATCCATATCGATTTCGATATCCCTATGGATTTCGATATCCCTATGGAATTCGATATCCCTATGGATTTCGATATCCCTATGGATTTCGATATCCCTATGGGTTTCGATATCAATATGGATTTCGATATCCCTATGAATTTCGATATCCCTATGGAATTCGATATCCCTTTGGATTTCGATATCCTTATCGATTTCGGTATCTCTATGGATTTCGATATCCATATCGATTTCGATATCGCTATGGATTTCGATATCCATATCGATTTCGATATTCCTATGGATTTCGTAATCCATATCGATTTCGATATCCCTATGGGTTTCGATATCCATATAGATTTCGGTATCCATATCGATTTCGATATCCCTATGGATTTCGATATCCCTATGGATTTCGATATCCCTATGGATTTCGATATCCATATCGATTTCGATATCCATATCGATTTCGATATCCCTATGGATTTCGATATCCCTATGGATTTCGATATCCCTATCGATTTCGATATCTTTATCGATTTTGGTATCCCTATGGATTTCGATATCCATATCGAGTTCGGTATCCATATCGATTTCGATATCCCTATAGATTTCGATATCTCTATGGATTTCGATATCCCTATAAATTTCGATATCCATATGGATTTCGATATCCCTTTGGATTTCGATATCCTTATCGATTTCGGTATCTCTATGGATTTCGATATCCATATCGATTTCGATATCGCTATGGATTTCGATATCCATATCGATTTCGATATTCCTATGGATTTCGTAATCCATATCGATTTCGATATCCCTATGGGTTTCGATATCCATATAGATTTCGGTATCCATATCGATTTCGATATCCCTATGGATTTCGATATCCCTATGGATTTCGATATCCATATCGATTTTGGTATCCATATCGATTTTGATATCCCTATGGATTTCGACATCCCTATGGATTTTGATATCTCTATGGATTTAGATATCTACATCGATTTCGATATCCCTGTCGATTTCGATATCTTTATCGATTTTGGTATCCCTATGGATTTCGATATCCATATCGAGTTCGGTATCCATATCGATTTCGATATCCCTATGGATTTCGATATCTCTATGGATTTCGATATCCCTATAAATTTCGATATCCATATCGATTTCGATATCTCTATCGATTTCGATATCCATATCGATTTCGATATCCCTATGGATTTCGATATCCTCATCGATTTCGATATCCATATCGAGTTCGGTATCCATATCGATTTCGATATCCCTATGGATTTCGATATCCCTATGGATTTCGATATCCCTATAAATTTCGATATCCATATCGATTTCGATATCTCTATCGATTTCGATATCCATATCGATTTTGGTATCCCTATGGATTTCGATATCCATATCGATTTGGAGATCCCTATGGATTTCGATATCCATATCAATTTCGGTATCCATATCGATTTCGATATCATTTCGATTTCGATATCCCTATGGATTTCGATATCCCTATGGATTTCGATATCCCTATGGATTTCGATATCCCTATGGATTTCGATATCCCTATGGATTTCTATATCCCTATGGATTTCGGTATCCATTTCGATTTCGATATCCGTATGGATTTCAATATCCCTATGGATTACGATACCTATGGATTTCGATATCCATATTGATTACGATATCCCTATGGATTTCAATATCCATATCGATTTCGATATCCCTATGGATTTCGATATCCATATCGATTTCGATATCCATATCAATTTCAGTATCCATATCGATTTCGATATCCCTATGGATTTCGATATCCCTATGGATTTCGATATCCCTTTGGATTTCGATATCCTTATCGATTTCGGTATCCCTATGGATTTCGATATCCATATCGAGTTCGGTATCCATATCGATTTCGATATCCCTATAGATTTCGATATCTCTATGGATTTCGATATCCCTATAAATTTCGATATCCATATGGATTTCGATATCCCTTTGGATTTCGATATCCTTATCGATTTCGGTATCTCTATGGATTTCGATATCCATATCGATTTCGATATCGCTATGGATTTCGATATCCATATCGATTTCGATATTCCTATGGATTTCGTAATCCATATCGATTTCGATATCCCTATGGGTTTCGATATCCATATAGATTTCGGTATCCATATCGATTTCGATATCCCTATGGATTTCGATATCCCTATGGATTTCGATATCCATATCGATTTTGGTATCCATATCGATTTCGATATCTTTATCGATTTTGGTATCCCTATGGATTTCGATATCCATATCGATTTTGGTATCCATATCGATTTTGATATCCCTATGGATTTCGACATCCCTATGGATTTTGATATCTCTATGGATTTAGATATCTACATCGATTTCGATATCCCTGTCGATTTCGATATCTTTATCGATTTTGGTATCCCTATGGATTTCGATATCCATATCGAGTTCGGTATCCATATCGATTTCGATATCCCTATGGATTTCGATATCTCTATGGATTTCGATATCCCTATAAATTTCGATATCCATATCGATTTCGATATCTCTATCGATTTCGATATCCATATTGTGACGAAGTACTTTTCTAAAGCCCTTCGTCACAATGCAGTGTCTTAGTAAGTTCGTAAGAGTTAGCTAGCATACACTTTTGAGAACTAGTTCCCAACAGAGCAGCTCTAGCGCACATCTTGCTCACCTCTAAATCCACGCACTCACACATTCGCATACATCGACCCAGACACAAAAGCGAGCATAACGGGACTTCCACCAAAATCGACGCCGCTGCTTTTGCGCAGTTTTGTTATGCCTTGCTTCGCCCAACGGGACCCAAAAGAGTCTACGGCGTGGCAGCTTTTGATTGGTCCATGCCAGGCCGCGTCTGGCAGAGGGCAGAGCCTGGGCAGAGGAAAAGTCGAAAGCCCGAAAAAGAGCGGTCAGCGACTGCGTAATGAGAGAACAATAAATCATTACGAAAACCACCCTCAAAGGCAACAGTCAGGAGAGTAAAAGTGAAAGAAGTGAAAGGTGTGATCAATAAAGTGCAAGGACCCACAGTCGGCCCTTATCCTAAAAAGACAATTAAAGACTAGACACAAAATAAAGAGTGCAACCAAAAATCCGCAAGGAAAAAGCGACGCTGCTGATCATAATAGAAGATACTTGGGAAGTGTGTGAAACAGTATAGCGGGTGAGTCGGCCATGTGGCCCAGTAGCTACACCTCCCTTTTTATCCCATACATATAGATATCAATTTAGAGTGTGGTTAGGTGGCATCTAGCCAATATATGATTTGAATAAAACTACAATAAAGTTTGTAAAGTGTTAAAGCAAAGATGTCACAATTATTGGGGTGCAACTAGATTGGGACTAACCCCTTTTCCTATCCTTTCCCTCATCCCGCTCCTTTGTGTGTGTGTGTCACCGTAGTGCGTGTTCTCCTTTGGCATTGGCATCCGGGTTGTACCCTACCCAATGCCGGGGAGAGTGTAGTGTTAATTGTAGTGTGCCAGGGTACTAGGTCGCCACGCAGTCAACGTCCGGGTTGTACCCTTGTTGACTGTGACGGCGGCTGGGACACATTGGCATGCGACCAAGATTTGTGTTGCGATCGATGTCCGGGTTGTACCCTAGTCGATCGTAACGTAAGTCTTGGGACGTCCAGGTGTTATGTTGTGTTAAGTCGGTGTCCAGGTTGTACCTTAACCGACTTAACTATATGTTTCTCCCTTTGTGACTCTGTACCTTAGTAGCTTAGTTGTAGTTCGGTGTCCGGGTTGTACCCTAACCGAATCGTATGTCTCCATGTATTTGTTTCCAAGTTTCTGTCTCTTTCTATCTCATATGCTTCCTGTAGTGCATTCCTAGCGATAGCTTAGATATGCAGTATTAACCTTCACTGTGGCTCAATTCAATTCTCTGGTCTCGGCATTCTATTATAAATTTTCTATAATGGAAGACCCTGGGGAGACTGAGATATGTACCCCAGCCGGATATGGATTACGAAATCCATAGGAATATCGAAATCGATATGGATATCGAAATCCATAGCGATATCGAAATCGATATGGATATCGAAATCCATAGAGATACCGAAATCGATAAGGATATCGAAATCCAAAGGGATATCGAATTCCATAGGGATATCGAAATTCATAGGGATATCGAAATCCATATTGATATCGAAACCCATAGGGATATCGAAATCCATAGGGATATCGAAATCCATAGGGATATCGAATTCCATAGGGATATCGAAATCCATAGGGATATCGAAATCGATATGGATATCGAAATCGATATGGATACCAAAATCGATGTGGATATCGAAATCGATATGGATATCGAAATCCATAGGAATTTCGAAATCGATATGGATATCGAAATCCATAGAGATATCGAAATCCATAGGGATATAGAAATCCATAGGGATATCGAAATCGGTATGGATACCGAAATCGATATGGATATCGATATAATCGATATATAATCCATATCGATTTCGATATCCCTATGGGTTTCGATATCCATATAGATTTCGGTATCCATATCGATTTCGATATCCCTATGGATTTCGATATCCCTATGGATTTCGATATCCCTATGGATTTCGATATCCATATCGATTTCGATATCCATATCGATTTCGATATCCCTATGGATTTCGATATCCCTATGGATTTCGATATCCCTATCGATTTCGATATCTTTATCGATTTTGGTATCCCTATGGATTTCGATATCCATATCGAGTTCGGTATCCATATCGATTTCGATATCCCTATAGATTTCGATATCTCTATGGATTTCGATATCCCTATAAATTTCGATATCCATATGGATTTCGATATCCCTTTGGATTTCGATATCCTTATCGATTTCGGTATCTCTATGGATTTCGATATCCATATCGATTTCGATATCGCTATGGATTTCGATATCCATATCGATTTCGATATTCCTATGGATTTCGTAATCCATATCGATTTCGATATCCCTATGGGTTTCGATATCCATATAGATTTCGGTATCCATATCGATTTCGATATCCCTATGGATTTCGATATCCCTATGGATTTCGATATCCATATCGATTTTGGTATCCATATCGATTTTGATATCCCTATGGATTTCGACATCCCTATGGATTTTGATATCTCTATGGATTTAGATATCTACATCGATTTCGATATCCCTGTCGATTTCGATATCTTTATCGATTTTGGTATCCCTATGGATTTCGATATCCATATCGAGTTCGGTATCCATATCGATTTCGATATCCCTATGGATTTCGATATCTCTATGGATTTCGATATCCCTATAAATTTCGATATCCATATCGATTTCGATATCTCTATCGATTTCGATATCCATATCGATTTCGATATCCCTATGGATTTCGATATCCTCATCGATTTCGATATCCATATCGAGTTCGGTATCCATATCGATTTCGATATCCCTATGGATTTCGATATCCCTATGGATTTCGATATCCCTATAAATTTCGATATCCATATCGATTTCGATATCTCTATCGATTTCGATATCCACATCGATTTTGGTATCCCTATGGATTTCGATATCCATATCGATTTGGAGATCCCTATGGATTTCGATATCCATATCAATTTCGGTATCCATATCGATTTCGATATCATTTCGATTTCGATATCCCTATGGATTTCGATATCCCTATGGATTTCGATATCCCTATGGATTTCGATATCCCTATGGATTTCGATATCCCTATGGATTTCTATATCCCTATGGATTTCGGTATCCATTTCGATTTCGATATCCGTATGGATTTCAATATCCCTATGGATTACGATACCTATGGATTTCGATATCCATATTGATTACGATATCCCTATGGATTTCAATATCCATATCGATTTCGATATCCCTATGGATTTCGATATCCATATCGATTTCGATATCCATATCAATTTCAGTATCCATATCGATTTCGATATCCCTATGGATTTCGATATCCCTATGGATTTCGATATCCCTTTGGATTTCGATATCCTTATCGATTTCGGTATCCCTATGGATTTCGATATCCATATCGAGTTCGGTATCCATATCGATTTCGATATCCCTATAGATTTCGATATCTCTATGGATTTCGATATCCCTATAAATTTCGATATCCATATGGATTTCGATATCCCTTTGGATTTCGATATCCTTATCGATTTCGGTATCTCTATGGATTTCGATATCCATATCGATTTCGATATCGCTATGGATTTCGATATCCATATCGATTTCGATATTCCTATGGATTTCGTAATCCATATCGATTTCGATATCCCTATGGGTTTCGATATCCATATAGATTTCGGTATCCATATCGATTTCGATATCCCTATGGATTTCGATATCCCTATGGATTTCGATATCCATATCGATTTTGGTATCCATATCGATTTCGATATCTTTATCGATTTTGGTATCCCTATGGATTTCGATATCCATATCGATTTTGGTATCCATATCGATTTTGATATCCCTATGGATTTCGACATCCCTATGGATTTTGATATCTCTATGGATTTAGATATCTACATCGATTTCGATATCCCTGTCGATTTCGATATCTTTATCGATTTTGGTATCCCTATGGATTTCGATATCCATATCGAGTTCGGTATCCATATCGATTTCGATATCCCTATGGATTTCGATATCTCTATGGATTTCGATATCCCTATAAATTTCGATATCCATATCGATTTCGATATCTCTATCGATTTCGATATCCATATTGTGACGAAGTACTTTTCTAAAGCCCTTCGTCACAATGCAGTGTCTTAGTAAGTTCGTAAGAGTTAGCTAGCATACACTTTTGAGAACTAGTTCCCAACAGAGCAGCTCTAGCGCACATCTTGCTCACCTCTAAATCCACGCACTCACACATTCGCATACATCGACCCAGACACAAAAGCGAGCATAACGGGACTTCCACCAAAATCGACGCCGCTGCTTTTGCGCAGTTTTGTTATGCCTTGCTTCGCCCAACGGGACCCAAAAGAGTCTACGTGACAAATATTTGTCGGCGTGGCAGCTTTTGATTGGTCCATGCCAGGCCGCGTCTGGCAGAGGGCAGAGCCTGGGCAGAGGAAAAGTCGAAAGCCCGAAAAAGAGCGGTCAGCGACTGCGTAATGAGAGAACAATAAATCATTACGAAAACCACCCTCAAAGGCAACAGTCAGGAGAGTAAAAGTGAAAGAAGTGAAAGGTGTGATCAATAAAGTGCAAGGACCCACAGTCGGCCCTTATCCTAAAAAGACAATTAAAGACTAGACACAAAATAAAGAGTGCAACCAAAAATCCGCAAGGAAAAAGCGACGCTGCTGATCATAATAGAAGATACTTGGGAAGTGTGTGAAACAGTATAGCGGGTGAGTCGGCCATGTGGCCCAGTAGCTACACCTCCCTTTTTATCCCATACATATAGATATCAATTTAGAGTGTGGTTAGGTGGCATCTAGCCAATATATGATTTGAATAAAACTACAATAAAGTTTGTAAAGTGTTAAAGCAAAGATGTCACAATTATTGGGGTGCAACTAGATTGGGACTAACCCCTTTTCCTATCCTTTCCCTCATCCCGCTCCTTTGTGTGTGTGTGTCACCGTAGTGCATGTTCTCCTTTGGCATTGGCATCCGGGTTGTACCCTACCCAATGCCGGGGAGAGTGTAGTGTTAATTGTAGTGTGCCAGGGTACTAGGTCGCCACGCAGTCAACGTCCGGGTTGTACCCTTGTTGACTGTGACGGCGGCTGGGACACATTGGCATGCGACCAAGATTTGTGTTGCGATCGATGTCCGGGTTGTACCCTAGTCGATCGTAACGTAAGTCTTGGGACGTCCAGGTGTTATGTTGTGTTAAGTCGGTGTCCAGGTTGTACCTTAACCGACTTAACTATATGTTTCTCCCTTTGTGACTCTGTACCTTAGTAGCTTAGTTGTAGTTCGGTGTCCGGGTTGTACCCTAACCGAATCGTATGTCTCCATGTATTTGTTTCCAAGTTTCTGTCTCTTTCTATCTCATATGCTTCCTGTAGTGCATTCCTAGCGATAGCTTAGATATGCAGTATTAACCTTCACTGTGGCTCAATTCAATTCTCTGGTCTCGGCATTCTATTATAAATTTTCTATAATGGAAGACTCTGGGGAGACTGAGATATGTACCCCAGCCGGAAAACTTCCTTACAGATGGCGCCCGAGCAGGGACCCGAGATTTGAAGAGAACATCGTATATATATATTTTGGGAAAATTTTGCCTAATTTTGTTGCATTACAAAAGAGAGAAAATATAAGGGAAAAATCATTATATACACAAAATATTTTTTTTTGTAATGTAGCAAGGTGAAATTCAAATTTTGTTTATGTATATATACATATATGCATACATATATAATTATTTCACGAGCCTGTCATCTGCGTGGCGTAAAGAACCACCATAACCCATATCGCGGGAGTTTCATATGCCACAGGAATGCTTGTATACCCGCATTGGAAAGTGTAAAATTTTATATATATATAAAGATTTTTTTTTTTATATATGTGTATATCTATCATTTTGTGTTCACCGTATATGTTGGCCCACATACATGTATCCCTGTGTTCCCATATTTGCACATATCCCCACATGTTTCCCGTTATCCCAAGCGAAATCTAGCAAAGTAACGCAGCAGTTGGTTAGTCAGCGATAGGACCGTCTACATAATCACCGATAGAGCTAATATGCCCAGCAGAATCACGATAGAGTAGACAGTGGAATCAGCGACAGAAAATTATATCCAGTTAGTCAGCGATAGAACTATTCGCATAGCCAATGACATAGCCCATGGACCCGGCAGAGTTACGGCAGCCGAAGCAGTAGAATCAGCGACAGAAAGCACAGTTAAGAAACAATCAGAAGCAAGAAACAACGATGGAAATTTTCCATGACGCTGTTCAAGTACAGTCACAGCAAGCAGCATAGGCATAGAAGAAAGAAAAGCACCGTTAATAAATGCTCAGGAGCCAGAAACATCGATGGAAATTTTCCATGACGCCGTTCAGGTACAGTCTCAGCAAAACAGCGCAGGCATAGAAAAAAAAAATATATATAAAGAAGTTAGACAAGGCAAGAGTAGCAACTGCAACGGTAGTTCTATCGCCTGGGAGAGAAAGGGAGAGGTTTGCTTTTGGGTTCTCATTGGTCGACGAGCTTGGTGTCAAGACCAGAATGCACCGGATGAGACGAAGAATGAAAGAATACAAACATTGAATAACGGCACAAGTTTCTTGCATCTGATTTTGAAGCGGTAGATAAAAGGCGAGCCACAGTATCAGAGAGGGCAGTCAACCGTGATCTTTTAACGAGTCAACAACAAGAGTCCACCGCGAACCTTCAACGAGTGAACAACAAAAGTCATCCGCGAACCTTCAACAAGTTAACAACAGAGAGTCAACCGCGATCCTTTACAAAGGATATTCAAGGATACCAGCAAGGATAATCAAACCGACGTTTACCAGCAAGGATATTTAAAACCAACGTTCACCAGCAAAGATATAACCAAGGATAATTAAACCAACGTTCACCAGCAAAGATATAACCAAGGATAATTAAACCAACGTTCACCAGCAAGGATCTACAGTAAGGATAATTAAACCAACGTTCATCAGCAAGGATATTCAACGATAACCAAGGATAATTATAACAACATCAGCAAGGACATACAGCAAGGATAATTAAAAACCAACGTTCACCAAGGATATACAGCAAGGATAATTACAACCAACGTTCACTGGATAACCAACGACGATTGAGCATAGCAAGGATCGAGCTAAGCAATGTTCAAATACTAGAAGTGTCGATCATCGCACAGCCTACTCGGCCAACCAGGATAATACAAGGATATTCAGCACATAATATTAACTCATCTGCAATCTTCCAACTAACAATTAAAAAGGACATCGACTACGGTGCAGCAGCATGCAATAATACCTCGTTCAGTGATAATACCATTATTTTTATTGTCCCGAATTTGATTTATTGCCCTTTGAATTAATCCTTCACTTTCAGCTAGTGTTTATTTTCAACGATTTTCTACAAAGAACATTAGCAACATGGGAGTCAAATGGATAACATATCGTCGTAAAGCCGAACTTGAAAGCTTCTTCGCCGAATTCGGACTGACCCCTGGCGGTTCAGTTGACGAAATGAGAAGCCGATTCTCTAGCTTCGCATCCAGGGAAGACCATAAACCAGATGTACTCTCCCGGCTAGCAGAACTAGAATCACAATACGGACAAGCAGCCAGCCTCGATAAAGGCCTAGAAGTTAAGCCACGTTCGCGTCCTGTGTCGCCCGCTCGACATACTGACAAGGAGTACTCAGCGGAGAGACACGTATCTCTTAACCAAGACACAGATGGAAAATTATTACAGATACCAGCGTTCACTAGCAGCATGGCTACAACAGATCCACACCCACAGGCTCAGAGTACCAGTTACACTAATCTCATAGAGAAAGTGTCCAAATGGGGTCTCCATTTTGATGGGACCGCAGATCCATTATATTTCTTGGAAACACTTGAAGCAAGGGCTAGTACATATCGCATCAGCACCGAATGGCTCCCCAATATGATGCCTATCTTATTTTCGGGACGAGCCGAAGGATGGTGGCAAACTAGCGGTCTGCTAGACGCCTCATGGGCTAATTTTAGAAGAGAATTTTTAGATTTCTTTCTGCCGCCCAGATACTTTGAACAACTGGAAGATGCCATCCGTACGCGAAGACAGCGCCCTGGTGAACCATTCAAGGCATACTTGATAGAACTACGTTTAATGATGAGAAGAGCTCATTATACAGAAGAACAGGAGTTACAGCGTATATATGACAATTTATTGCCGGACTACCAATTGCACACCCGCCGTATGGATTTTCACGACCTGCAGAAGTTAACCCAGTTAATAGTGAATTTCGAGACCCTGCGTGGTCAAAGTTCTAAGAGATTCGACTCATCGTTTTCCGGTCAGGCAAACACCTCGGACACGTCAGATAGCCATGGGCAACAATTTACCAGTGGACGTAAAGTTAACACCGTTAATAACAGAAGCACCCATAAGCCAGCTTTACCCTCTACTGAAAAATCAACCAGTTACTCACACTTCTACCAAGTATCGGAGGCACCAGTAGATACTTACCGTGCTTGCCGTAACTGCGGCAAACCAGGCCATTTCGCAAAGCAATGCAACAATCCAAGGATACTGTTCTGTTGGGAATGCGGAAAACGCGATATACGAACCATCGACTGTTGTCGTCGGTCGGGAAACGCCGGGCGCCTACGTTCGACAGGGGATCGAACGAAGAAAGCGCCGAGCCAGCCCCAAATGTAAGTAGACTCCAATTCGATAAGGGTCGCCTCATCGCCTTAGTCCAGGTCAACGGATTGGAAGTGAGCGCCACCCTCGACACTGGAGCCACTAGGAGCTTCATACACAGTTCACTGGCTCAGCAGATCGGTACCAATGGGAACTGGAAACAAATACACACCCCTATCAACTTAGCCGATGGATCTAGAAAGGAAATCACCCAGGCTATCGAAGCTGAGATATGCCTGGGGACGACACAAGTAAAAATACCATTGCTGGTATTACCAGGTATTATGGACCAATTGATCTTAGGCACTGATTTCCTACGCGGCACTCGGACCATAATCCAGTGCGGGGAAAGCTCTCTACAGTTGGAGCCTATGCAAAACGCCCTGCTTGGATCATTCGCCAATTGCAACGCCGCCTCACAACCGTCGAGTACCTTAACCAGCAACAACCAGACTCAGCCAAGCATCAATGAATCTCCAAGCTCCCCAAAGGAAGTGTTGCCGGATGAAAAACGGATCCGAGTCCTGGCCCTACCTCCGGTTTCAGATAAAGCTGTCATTAATAACCCATTTCGTCAACCAGTCAGCGAAAAATCACCAGCCAGAATAGACAAACTCAACTTAATCGCAGCCAAGCCCATGACAAGGATGGAAAGCACCATGATACCTCCAGAGTCAGAATACTCCGAAGACGCGAGAGTAAATAAAATCATCAATGAATTTCTATCACAGGAATTACCAAAGTTCGACACATTACAAGGTGTCACCCACATCGCAGAGCATGTCATCACTATGAAGGATGACAAACCAATCAAGCAACGTTATTACCCTCGCAACCCGGCACAGCAGAAGATCATCAATGACACCGTGGACCAGTTATTAGCCGAAGACCGCATCGAACCATCAAAGAGCCCACATAGCGCACCCATTGTGCTAGTTGGTAAGAAAACCGGAGAGACGCGTATGTGTATCGATTTCAGGCAACTCAACGCGCAGTCTATACGAGATGCATATCCTCTACCAAGGATCAATCATATTCTGGAAAAACTTCGCAACGCTCAGTTTATCTCTACACTGGATCTTAAAAGTGGTTATTGGCAGATACCACTAGCCAAAGCAAGTCGAGAATGCACAGCTTTCACAGTCCCAGGTCGTGGCCTGTTTCAGTGGAAAGTAATGCCTTTTGGGCTACATTCCGCAGCAGCAACATTCCAACGCGCCCTGGATAGCGTGATTGGACCCGAGATGGATCCATTTGCCTTCGCGTATCTAGACGACATCATCGTCATCGGAAGGACATTGGAAGAACATATAACTCACCTGCAAGGAGTTTTTCGACGCCTCAGAGAAGCCAAGTTACGGATCAACAAAGCCAAGTGCAGATTCTTTAGACGCAAAATACAATTCTTAGGACATATGGTCAGCGAACATGGTATCCATACTGACCCTGAGAAAATAGCAGCTGTTCGGGAATTAGCTCCACCGACCAATGTACGCCAACTTCGACGATGTTTGGGCATCGCGTCTTGGTATCGCAGATTTGTTCCAGAGTTTTCTAGTATCATACAGCCTATCACCGCTTTGCTGAAGAAAAACACTAAATGGAAATGGGATGCAGAACAACAACAAGCCTTCGACGAATTAAAACTACGATTGACATCAGCCCCGATCTTGGCCTGCCCCGATTTTAACTCTAAATTCTACTTGCAGACAGATGCCAGTGATTATGGTTTGGGTGCAGTATTAACCCAGTATCAAGAAGGAACAGAACGGGTCATCGCCTACGCCAGCAGACGCCTCCTTGCACCCGAAGAGAATTACTCAGCCACCGAGAAGGAGTGTCTCGCTATAGTCTGGGCAATTCGCAAACTACGCTGTTATCTGGAAGGATATAAATTCGAAGTCATCACGGATCATCAGGCCTTGAAGTGGCTCAACTCAATAGATAATCCCACAGGTCGTATAGCGAGATGGGCACTCGAACTACAACAGTATGAATTCGACATACAATACCGCCGAGGAAAGTTAAACGTCGTGGCCGACGCCCTGTCTCGACAACCATTGGAAGTACTAAATTCAATTCAGGATACTCTGCCGGAATGTCCATGGTGGAATAAAATAAAGCTACAAGTAGAAGCACAACCAGAGCAGTTCCCGGATTTTCACTACGAAGGTGGGCAAATATACCGAAGGAGAATTCATCACCCCGACGAAGATGAATCCATACCATGGAAGCTATGTGTGCCGAAGGAAGCTCGCCAACGAGTACTATGCGAGTGTCACGACGAGCCCACCGCAGGTCATCTGGGAATACGCAAGACCGTACTCAGAGTTTCCCAGAAATACTACTGGCCTGGGTTTTTCCGCGATGTAAAGCGACACGTGCGCAACTGTCTTCAATGCCAAAAATATAAAGTGAACCAAATGAAGCCAGCTGGGAAAATGTTCACTCGTCAAGTGTCAGAGCCATTCAACACAGTGTGTGCGGATTTTGTTGGACCTCTCCCCAGGTCAAAGCAAGGTAACACTGTTCTATTGGTTTTCTTAGATGCATACAGCAGATGGGTGGAGCTTGTACCTCTGCGTAAAGCCAACGCTGCTTCACTAGAACACGCATTTCGGGAGCGAATTATAGGACACTTTGGAGCACCGCGCACCTTGGTTTGCGACAATGGAACACAGTTCACCAGTCGCACCTTCAAAGAACTTTGTCAACGAGCTGGAGTGGAGATTCAGTACACCGCACCGTACACACCACGTCAAAATCCTACCGAGAGGGCCAATCGCACCGTGAAGACCATGATAGCTCAATACCTGGGCGAAAAGCAGAGTAACTGGGATCACTTCCTACCCGAATTTACACTGGCAATAAATTCTAGCGTATGCGATTCGACGGCATTTACACCAGCGTTCATCGTGCTGGGTAAGGAACCCCGCATCCCTGGAGCACTGTACGACGAGGTTACACCAGGACTTGGCACCACACCCTGGTCCCCTGAAGTACGAACACGACGCATGGCAGACGTTTTTACCATGGCCCAAGAGAACATGCAACGAGCTGCAATGGAGCAAGGACGTCACTACAACTTGCGACGCAGAGACTGGCGACCAGCGATTGGAGAGCTGGTCCTCCTGAAGCAACACCACTTGTCCAAGGCCTCCGAGGGCTTCGCAGCTAAATTGGCCCCAAAGTTCGACGGGCCTTACAAAGTAATCAAGTTTATTTCCAGAAACATCGTCCGGCTACAAGAAACCAACAGCAGACGCAGACGCACGGCAAACATAGACGACCTGAAGTCTATACAACCAGACGAACCCAGCAGCCAAGAGGAGGAACAGATTAAATCTACGATCGCGTTGAGCCAGCCCATGGGCGTCAGCAACTAAACACAGAAGACCGCCGGAGTCAGCCTAACAGAGACGAATCAATTCGCAGGGGCCACTTGATGGAAGGCGCGCCTTCCCAACGTCCCTGTCCCCCGTTGGGGGGTCTCAAAGTAACGGCAAGTCCGACCATGCCTACATACACAGAACTCCCACTCATTATTACATTTAAGTTCACATTGTACACGTAGATATAAGTCTCTCGCCCATGTTATCCACACTTGTAGAATAATAGTTAGCCCAGTCCTTCATTGATCCTCTTGTTAACTTCACCAAAGTAAAGGGGGGGTGTGACGAAGTACTTTTCTAAAGCCCTTCGTCACAATGCAGTGTCTTAGTAAGTTCGTAAGAGTTAGCTAGCATACACTTTTGAGAACTAGTTCCCAACAGAGCAGCTCTAGCGCACATCTTGCTCACCTCTAAATCCACGCACTCACACATTCGCATACATCGACCCAGACACAAAAGCGAGCATAACGGGACTTCCACCAAAATCGACGCCGCTGCTTTTGCGCAGTTTTGTTATGCCTTGCTTCGCCCAACGGGACCCAAAAGAGTCTACGTGACAAATATTTGTCGGCGTGGCAGCTTTTGATTGGTCCATGCCAGGCCGCGTCTGGCAGAGGGCAGAGCCTGGGCAGAGGAAAAGTCGAAAGCCCGAAAAAGAGCGGTCAGCGACTGCGTAATGAGAGAACAATAAATCATTACGAAAACCACCCTCAAAGGCAACAGTCAGGAGAGTAAAAGTGAAAGAAGTGAAAGGTGTGATCAATAAAGTGCAAGGACCCACAGTCGGCCCTTATCCTAAAAAGACAATTAAAGACTAGACACAAAATAAAGAGTGCAACCAAAAATCCGCAAGGAAAAAGCGACGCTGCTGATCATAATAGAAGATACTTGGGAAGTGTGTGAAACAGTATAGCGGGTGAGTCGGCCATGTGGCCCAGTAGCTACACCTCCCTTTTTATCCCATACATATAGATATCAATTTAGAGTGTGGTTAGGTGGCATCTAGCCAATATATGATTTGAATAAAACTACAATAAAGTTTGTAAAGTGTTAAAGCAAAGATGTCACAATTATTGGGGTGCAACTAGATTGGGACTAACCCCTTTTCCTATCCTTTCCCTCATCCCGCTCCTTTGTGTGTGTGTGTCACCGTAGTGCATGTTCTCCTTTGGCATTGGCATCCGGGTTGTACCCTACCCAATGCCGGGGAGAGTGTAGTGTTAATTGTAGTGTGCCAGGGTACTAGGTCGCCACGCAGTCAACGTCCGGGTTGTACCCTTGTTGACTGTGACGGCGGCTGGGACCCATTGGCATGCGACCAAGATTTGTGTTGCGATCGATGTCCGGGTTGTACCCTAGTCGATCGTAACGTAAGTCTTGGGACGTCCAGGTGTTATGTTGTGTTAAGTCGGTGTCCAGGTTGTACCTTAACCGACTTAACTATATGTTTCTCCCTTTGTGACTCTGTACCTTAGTAGCTTAGTTGTAGTTCGGTGTCCGGGTTGTACCCTAACCGAATCGTATGTCTCCATGTATTTGTTTCCAAGTTTCTGTCTCTTTCTATCTCATATGCTTCCTGTAGTGCATTCCTAGCGATAGCTTAGATATGCAGTATTAACCTTCACTGTGGCTCAATTCAATTCTCTGGTCTCGGCATTCTATTATAAATTTTCTATAATGGAAGACCCTGGGGAGACTGAGATATGTACCCCAGCCGGAAAACTTCCTTACAATATCGATTTCGATATCCCTATGGATTTCGATATCCTCATCGATTTTGGTATCCATATCGATTTCGATATCCATATCGATTTCGATATCCCTATGGATTTCGGTATCCATATCGATTTCGATATCCCTATGGATTTCGATATCCCTATGGATTTCGATATCCCTTTGGATTTCGATATCTTTATCGATTTTGGTATCCCTATGGATTTCGATATCCATATCGATTTTGGTATCCATATCGATTTCGATATCCCTATGGATTTCGACATCCCTATGGATTTCGATATCTCCATGGATTTCGATATCTACATCGATTTCGGTATCCCTATGGATTTCGATATCCATATCGATTTCGATATCCCTATGGATTTCGTTATCCATATCGATTTCGATATCCCTATGGATTTCGATATCCCTATGGATTTCGATATCCCTTTGGATTTCGATATCTTTATCGATTTTGGTATCCCTATGGATTTCGATATCCATATCGATTTCGGTATCCATATCGATTTCGATATCCCAATGGATTTCGATATCCCTATTTATTTCGATATCCCTATGGATTTCGATATCCCTATGGATTTCGATATCCATATCGATTTCGATATCCCAATCGATTTCGATATCCATATCGATTTCGATATTCCTATGGATTTCGATATCCATATCTATTTCGATATTCCTATGGATTTCGATATCCACATCGATTTTGGTATCCACATCGATTTCGATATTCCTCAATCCATAGGGATGTCGAAATCCATAGGGATATCGAAATCCATAGGGATATCGAAATCCATAGGGATATCGATTTCGATATTCCTAAATCCATAGGGATGTCGAAATCCATAGGGATATCGAAATCCATAGGGATATCGAAATCCATAGGGATATCGAAATCCATAGGGATATCGAAATCGATTTGGACACCGAAATATCCCTATGGATTTCGACATCCCTATGGATTTCGATATCTCTATGGATTTCGATATCCATATCGATTTCGATATTCCTATGGATTTCGATATCCATATCGATTTCGATATTCCTATGGATTTCGTAATCCATATCGATTTCGATATCCCTATATATTTCGATATCCATATAGATTTCGGTATCCATATCGATTTCGATATCCCTTTGGATTTCGATATCTTTATCGATTTTGGTATCCCTATGGATTTCGATATCCATATCGAGTTCGGTATCTCTATCGATTTCGATATCCATATCGATTTCGATATTCCTATGGATTTCGATATCCATATCGATTTCGATATCCCTATGGATTTCGATATCCATATCGATTTTGGTATCCATATCGATTTCGATATCCCTATGGATTTCGACATCCCTATGGATTTAGGTATATCGAAATCGATATGGATTTCGATATCCCTTTGGATTTCGATATCCTTATCGATTTCGGTATCCCTATGGATTTCGATATCCATATCGATTTCGATATCCCTATGGATTTCGATATCCATATCGATTTCGATATTCCTATGGATTTCGATATCCATAAGGATTCCGATATCCCTATGGATTTCGATATCCCTATGGATTTCGATATCCCTATGGATTTCGATATCCCTTTGGATTTCGATATCCACATCGATTTTGGTATCCATATCGATTTTGATATCCCTATCGATTTCGATATACCTATGGACTTCGATATCCCTATGGATTTCGATATCTACTCGATTTCGATATCCCTATGGATTTCGATATCCACATAAATTTCGGTATCCATATCGATTTCGATATAACTATGGATTTCGATATCCCTATGGATTTCGATATCCCTATGGATTTCGATATCCCTATGGATTTCGATATCCATATCGATTTCGATATCCCAATCGATTTCGATATCCATATCGATTTCGATATTCCGATGGATTTCGATATCCATATCTATTTCGATATTCCTATGGATTTCGATATCCACATCGATTTTGGTATCCATATCGATTTCGATATCCCTATGGATTTCGATATCCCTATGGATTTCGATATCCCTATGGATTTCGATACCCCTATGGATTTCGACATCCCTATGGATTTCGACATCCCTATGGATTTCGATATCTCTATGGATTTCGATATCCATATCGATTTCGATATCCCTATGGATTTCGATATCCATATCGATTTCGATATTCCTATGGATTTCGTAATCCATATCGATTTCGATATCCCTATATATTTCGATATCCATATAGATTTCGGTATCCATATCGATTTCGATATCCCTTTGGATTTCGATATCTTTATCGATTTTGGTATCCCTATGGATTTCGATATCCATATCGAGTTCGGTATCTCTATCGATTTCGATATCCATATCGATTTCGATATTCCTATGGATTTCGATATCCATATCGATTTCGATATCCCTATGGATTTCGATATCCACATCGATTTTGGTATCCATATCGATTTCGATATCCCTATGGAATTCGACATCCCTATGGATTTAGGTATATCGAAATCGATATGGATTTCGATATCCCTTTGGATTTCGATATCCTTATCGATTTCGGTATGGATTTCGATATCCCTATGGATTTCGATATCCCTATGGATTTCGATATCCCTTTGGATTTCGATATCCACATCGATTTTGGTATCCATATCGATTTTGATATCCCTATCGATTTCGATATCCCTATGGACTTCGATATCCCTATGGATTTCGATATCTACTCGATTTCGATATCCCTATGGATTTCGATATCCACATAAATTTCGGTATCCATATCGATTTCGATATCCCTATGGATTTCGATATCCCTATGGATTTCGATATCCCTATGGATTTCGATATCCCTATGGATTTCGATATCCATATCGATTTCGATATCCCAATCGATTTCGATATCCATATCGATTTCGATATTCCTATGGATTTCGATATCCATATCTATTTCGATATTCCTATGGATTTCGATATCCACATCGATTTTGGTATCCATATCGATTTCGATATCCCTATGGATTTCGATATCCCTATGGATTTCGATATCCCTATGGATTTCGATATCCCTATGGATTTCGATATCCATATCGATTTCGATATTCCTATGGATTTCGTAATCCATATCGATTTCGATATCCCTATGGATTTCGATATCCATATAGATTTCGGTATCTATATCGATTTCGATATCCCTATGGACTTCGACATCCCTATGGATTTCGATATCTCTAAGGATTTCGATATCTACATCGATTTCGGTATCCCTATGAATTTCGATATCCCTATGGATTTCGATATCCATATCGAGTTCGGTATCCATATCGATTTCGATATCCCTATGGATTTCGATATCCCTATGGATTTCGATATCCCTATAAATTTCGATATCCATATCGATTTCGATATCTCTATCGATTTCGATATCCATATCGATTTCGATATTCCTATGGATTTCGATATTCATATCGATTTCGATATCCCTATGGATTTCGATATCCACATCGATTTTGGTATCCATATCGATTTCGATATCCCTATGGATTTCGACATCCCTATGGATTTCGATATCTCTATGGATTTCGATATCTACATCGATTTCGGTATCCCTATGGATTTCGATATCCATATCGATTTCGATATCCCTATGGATTTCGGTATCCATATCGATTTCGATATCCCTATGGATTTCGATATCCCTATGGATTTCGATACCCCTTTGGATTTCGATATCTTTATCGATTTTGGTATCCCTATGGATTTCGATATCCATATCGATTTTGGTATCCATCTCGATTTCGATATCCCTATGAATTTCGACATCCCTATGGATTTCGATATCTCTATGGATTTCGATATCTACATCGATTTCGGTATCCCTATGGATTTCGATATCCATATCGATTTCGATATCCCTATGGATTTCGGTATCCATATCGATTTCGATATCCCTATGGATTTCGATATCCCTATGGATTTCGATATCCCTTTGGATTTCGATATCTTTATCGATTTTGGTATCCCTATGGATTTCGATATCCATATCGAGTTCGGTATCTCTATCGATTTCGATATCCATATCGATTTCGATATTCCTATGGATTTCGATATCCATATCGATTTCGATATCCCTATGGATTTCGATATCCACATCGATTTTGGTATCCATATCGATTTCGATATCCCTATGGATTTCGACATCCCTATGGATTTAGGTATATCGAAATCGATATGGATTTCGATATCCCTTTGGATTTCGATATCCTTATCGATTTCGGTATCCCTATGGATTTCGATATCCATATGAATTCCGATATCCCTATGGATTTCGATATCCCTATGGATTTCGATATTCCTATGGATTTCGATATCCCTATGGATTTCGATATCCCTTTGGATTTCGATATCCACATCGATTTTGGTATCCATATCGATTTTGATATCCCTATCGATTTCGATATCCCTATGGACTTCGATATCCCTATGGATTTCGATATCTACATCGATTTCGATGTCCCTATGGATTTCGATATCCATATAGATTTCGGTATCCATATCGATTTCGATATCCCTATCGATTTCGATATCCCAATCGATTTCGATATCCATATCGATTTCGATATTCCTATGGATTTCGATATCCATATCTATTTCGATATTCCTATGGATTTCGATATCCACATCGATTTTGGTATCCACATCGATTTCGATATTCCTAAATCCATAGGGATGTCGAAATCCATAGGGATATCGAAATCCATAGGGATATCGAAATCCATAGGGATATCGATTTCGATATTCCTAAATCCATAGGGATGTCGAAATCCATAGGGATATCGAAATCCATAGGGATATCGAAATCCATAGGGATATCGAAATCCATAGGGATATCGAAATCCATAGGGATATCGAAATCGATTTGGATACCGAAATATCCCTATGGATTTCGACATCCCTATGGATTTCGATATCTCTATGGATTTCGATATCAATATCGATTTCGATATCCCTATGGATTTCGATATCCATATCGATTTCGATATTCCTATGGATTTCGTAATCCATATCGATTTCGATATCCATATCGATTTCGATATCCCTATGGATTTCGATATCCTTATGGATTTCGATATCCCTATGGATTTCGATATCCATATCGATTTCGATATCCATATCGATTTCGATATCCATATCGAATTCGATATCCATATCTATTTCGATATTCCTATGGATTTCGATATCCACATCGATTTTGGTATCCATATCGATTTCGATATCCCTATGGATTTCGACATCCCTATGGATTTCGATATCCATATAGTTTTCGGTATCTATATCGATTTCGATATCCCTATCGATTTCGATATCCCTATGGACTTCGATATCCCTATGGATTTCGATATCAACATCGATTTCGATATCCCTATGGATTTCGATATCCATATAGATTTCGGTATCCATATCGATTTCGATATCCCTATGGATTTCGATATCCCTATTTATTTCGATATCCCTATGGATTTCGGTATCCCTATGGATTTCGATATCCATATCGATTTCGATATCCCGATTGATTTCGATATCCATATCGATTTCGATATTCCTATGGATTTCGATATCCATATCTATTTCGATATTCCTATGGATTTCGATATCCACATCGATTTTGGTATCCATATCGATTTCGATATTCCTAAATCCATAGGGATGTCGAAATCCATAGGGATATCGAAATCCATAGGGATATCGAAATCCATAGGGATATCGAAATCCATAGGGATATCGAAATCGATATGGATACCGAAATATCCCTATGGATTTCGACATCCCTATGGATTTCGATATCTCTATGGATTTCGATATCCATATCGATTTCGATATCCCTATGGATTTCGATAACCATATCGATTTCGATATTCCTATGGATTTCGTAATCCATATCGATTTCGATATCCCTATATATTTCGATATCCATATAGATTTCGGTATCCATATCGATTTCGATATCCCTATGGATTTCGATATCCCTATGGGTTTCGATATCCCTATGGATTTCGATATCCATATTTATTTCGATATTCCTATGGATTTCGATATCCACATCGATTTTGGTATCCATATCGATTTCGATATCCCTATGGATTTCGACATCCCTATGGATTTCGATATCCCTATGGATTTCGATATCCATATCGATTTCGATATTCCTATGGATTTCGTAATCCATATCGATTTCGATATTCCTATGGATTTCGATATCCACATCGAGTTCGGTATCCATATCGATTTCGATATCCCTATGGATTTCGATTTCCCTATGGATTTCGATATCCCTATAAATTTCGATATCCATATCGATTTCGATATCTCTATCGATTTCGATATCCATATCGATTTCGATATTCCTATGGATTTCGATATCCATATCGATCTCGATATCCCTATGGATTTCGATATCCACATCGATTTTGGTATCCATATCGATTTCGATATCCCTATGGATTTCGACATCCCTATGGATTTCGATATCTCTATGGATTTGGATATCTACATCGATTTCGGTATACCTATGGATTTCGATATCCATATCGATTTCGATATTCCTATGGATTTCGATATCCATATCGATTTCGATATCCCTATGGATTTCGATAGCCACATCGATTTTGGTATCCATATCGATTTCGATATCCCTAAGGATTTCGACATCCCTATGGATTTAGGAATATCGAAATCGATATGGATTTCGATATCCCTTTGGATTTCGATATCCTTATCGATTTCGGTATCCCTATGGATTTCGATATCCATATCGATTTCGATATCCCTATGGATTTCGATATCCATATCGATTTCGATATCCCTATGGATTTCGATATCCCTTTGGATTTCGATATCCATATCGATTTTGATATCCCTATCGATTTCGATATCCCTATGGACTTCGATATCCCTATGGATTTCGATATCCCTATGGATTTCGATATCCATATAGATTTCGGTATCCATATCGATTTCGATATCCCTATGGATTTCGATATCCCTATGGATTTCGATATCCCTATGGATTTCGATATCCCTATGGATTTCGATATCCCTATGGATTTCGATATCCATATCGATTTCGATATCCCAATCGATTTCGATATCCATATCGATTTCGATATTCCTATGGATTTCGATATCCATATCTATTTCGATATTCCTATGGATTTCGATATCCACATCGATTTTGGTATCCATATCGATTTCGATATTCCTAAATCCATAGGGATGTCGAAATTCATAGGGATATCGAAATCCATAGGGATATCGAAATCCATAGGGATATCGAAATCCATAGGGATATCGAAATCCATAGGGATATCGAAATCGATTTGGATACCGAAATATCCCTATGGATTTCGACATCCCTATGGATTTCGATATCTCTATGGATTTCGATATCCATATCGATTTCGATATCCCTTTGGATTTCGATATCCATATGAATTCCGATATCCCTATGGATTTCGATATCCCTATGGATTTCGATATTCCTATGGATTTCGATATCCCTATGGATTTCGATATCCCTTTGGATTTCGATATCCACATCGATTTTGGTATCCATATCGATTTTGATATCCCTATCGATTTCGATATCCCTATGGACTTCGATATCCCTATGGATTTCGATATCTACATCGATTTCGATGTCCCTATGGATTTCGATATCCATATAGATTTCGGTATCCATATCGATTTCGATATCCCTATCGATTTCGATATCCCTATGGATTTCGATATCCCTATGGATTTCGATATCCATATCGATTTCGATATCCCAATCGATTTCGATATCCATATCGATTTCGATATTCCTATGGATTTCGATATCCATATCTATTTCGATATTCCTATGGATTTCGATATCCACATCGATTTTGGTATCCATATCGATTTCGATATTCCTAAATCCATAGGGATGTCGAAATCCATAGGGATATCGAAATCCATAGGGATATCGAAATCCATAGGGATATCGATTTCGATATTCCTAAATCCATAGGGATGTCGAAATCCATAGGGATATCGAAATCCATAGGGATATCGAAATCCATAGGGATATCGAAATCCATAGGGATATCGAAATCCATAGGGATATCGAAATCGATTTGGATACCGAAATATCCCTATGGATTTCGACATCCCTATGGATTTCGATATCTCTATGGATTTCGATATCAATATCGATTTCGATATCCCTATGGATTTCGATATCCATATCGATTTCGATATTCCTATGGATTTCGTAATCCATATCGATTTCGATATCCATATCGATTTCGATATCCCTATGGATTTCGATATCCCTATGGATTTCGATATCCCTATGGATTTCGATATCCATATCGATTTCGATATCCATATCGATTTCGATATCCATATCGAATTCGATATCCATATCTATTTCGATATTCCTATGGATTTCGATATCCACATCGATTTCGATATCCCTATGGATTTCGATATCCATATCGATTTTGGTATCCATATCGATTTCGATATCCCTATGGATTTCGACATCCCTATGGATTTAGGTATATCGAAATCGATATGGATTTCGATATCCCTTTGGATTTCGATATCCTTATCGATTTCGGTATCCCTATGGATTTCGATATCCATATCGATTTCGATATCCCTATGGATTTCGATATCCATATCGATTTCGATATTCCTATGGATTTCGATATCCATATCGATTTCGATATCCCTATGGATTTCGATATCCATATCGATTTTGGTATCCATATCGATTTCGATATCCCTATGGATTTCGACATCCCTATGGATTTAGGTATATCGAAATCGATATGGATTTCGATATCCCTTTGGATTTCGATATCCTTATCGATTTCGGTATCCCTATGGATTTCGATATCCATATCGATTTCGATATCCCTATGGATTTCGATATCCATATCGATTTCGATATTCCTATGGATTTCGATATCCATAAGGATTCCGATATCCCTATGGATTTCGATATCCCTATGGATTTCGATATCCCTATGGATTTCGATATCCCTTTGGATTTCGATATCCACATCGATTTTGGTATCCATATCGATTTTGATATCCCTATCGATTTCGATATACCTATGGACTTCGATATCCCTATGGATTTCGATATCTACTCGATTTCGATATCCCTATGGATTTCGATATCCACATAAATTTCGGTATCCATATCGATTTCGATATAACTATGGATTTCGATATCCCTATGGATTTCGATATCCCTATGGATTTCGATATCCCTATGGATTTCGATATCCATATCGATTTCGATATCCCAATCGATTTCGATATCCATATCGATTTCGATATTCCGATGGATTTCGATATCCATATCTATTTCGATATTCCTATGGATTTCGATATCCACATCGATTTTGGTATCCATATCGATTTCGATATCCCTATGGATTTCGATATCCCTATGGATTTCGATATCCCTATGGATTTCGATACCCCTATGGATTTCGACATCCCTATGGATTTCGACATCCCTATGGATTTCGATATCTCTATGGATTTCGATATCCATATCGATTTCGATATCCCTATGGATTTCGATATCCATATCGATTTCGATATTCCTATGGATTTCGTAATCCATATCGATTTCGATATCCCTATATATTTCGATATCCATATAGATTTCGGTATCCATATCGATTTCGATATCCCTTTGGATTTCGATATCTTTATCGATTTTGGTATCCCTATGGATTTCGATATCCATATCGAGTTCGGTATCTCTATCGATTTCGATATCCATATCGATTTCGATATTCCTATGGATTTCGATATCCATATCGATTTCGATATCCCTATGGATTTCGATATCCACATCGATTTTGGTATCCATATCGATTTCGATATCCCTATGGAATTCGACATCCCTATGGATTTAGGTATATCGAAATCGATATGGATTTCGATATCCCTTTGGATTTCGATATCCTTATCGATTTCGGATATGGATTTCGATATCCCTATGGATTTCGATATCCCTATGGATTTCGATATCCCTTTGGATTTCGATATCCACATCGATTTTGGTATCCATATCGATTTTGATATCCCTATCGATTTCGATATCCCTATGGACTTCGATATCCCTATGGATTTCGATATCTACTCGATTTCGATATCCCTATGGATTTCGATATCCACATAAATTTCGGTATCCATATCGATTTCGATATCCCTATGGATTTCGATATCCCTATGGATTTCGATATCCCTATGGATTTCGATATCCCTATGGATTTCGATATCCATATCGATTTCGATATCCCAATCGATTTCGATATCCATATCGATTTCGATATTCCTATGGATTTCGATATCCATATCTATTTCGATATTCCTATGGATTTCGATAACCACATCGATTTTGGTATCCATATCGATTTCGATATCCCTATGGATTTCGATATCCCTATGGATTTCGATATCCCTATGGATTTCGATATCCCTATGGATTTCGATATCCATATCGATTTCGATATTCCTATGGATTTCGTAATCCATATCGATTTCGATATCCCTATGGATTTCGATATCCATATAGATTTCGGTATCTATATCGATTTCGATATCCCTATGGACTTCGACATCCCTATGGATTTCGATATCTCTAAGGATTTCGATATCTACATCGATTTCGGTATCCCTATGAATTTCGATATCCCTATGGATTTCGATATCCATATCGAGTTCGGTATCCATATCGATTTCGATATCCCTATGGATTTCGATATCCCTATGGATTTCGATATCCCTATAAATTTCGATATCCATATCGATTTCGATATCTCTATCGATTTCGATATCCATATCGATTTCGATATTCCTATGGATTTCGATATTCATATCGATTTCGATATCCCTATGGATTTCGATATCCACATCGATTTTGGTATCCATATCGATTTCGATATCCCTATGGATTTCGACATCCCTATGGATTTCGATATCTCTATGGATTTCGATATCTACATCGATTTCGGTATCCCTATGGATTTCGATATCCATATCGATTTCGATATCCCTATGGATTTCGGTATCCATATCGATTTCGATATCCCTATGGATTTCGATATCCCTATGGATTTCGATACCCCTTTGGATTTCGATATCTTTATCGATTTTGGTATCCCTATGGATTTCGATATCCATATCGATTTTGGTATCCATCTCGATTTCGATATCCCTATGAATTTCGACATCCCTATGGATTTCGATATCTCTATGGATTTCGATATCTACATCGATTTCGGTATCCCTATGGATTTCGATATCCATATCGATTTCGATATCCCTATGGATTTCGGTATCCATATCGATTTCGATATCCCTATGGATTTCGATATCCCTATGGATTTCGATATCCCTTTGGATTTCGATATCTTTATCGATTTTGGTATCCCTATGGATTTCGATATCCATATCGAGTTCGGTATCTCTATCGATTTCGATATCCATATCGATTTCGATATTCCTATGGATTTCGATATCCATATCGATTTCGATATCCCTATGGATTTCGATATCCACATCGATTTTGGTATCCATATCGATTTCGATATCCCTATGGATTTCGACATCCCTATGGATTTAGGTATATCGAAATCGATATGGATTTCGATATCCCTTTGGATTTCGATATCCTTATCGATTTCGGTATCCCTATGGATTTCGATATCCATATGAATTCCGATATCCCTATGGATTTCGATATCCCTATGGATTTCGATATTCCTATGGATTTCGATATCCCTATGGATTTCGATATCCCTTTGGATTTCGATATCCACATCGATTTTGGTATCCATATCGATTTTGATATCCCTATCGATTTCGATATCCCTATGGACTTCGATATCCCTATGGATTTCGATATCTACATCGATTTCGATGTCCCTATGGATTTCGATATCCATATAGATTTCGGTATCCATATCGATTTCGATATCCCTATCGATTTCGATATCCCAATGGATTTCGATATCCATATCGATTTCGATATTCCTATGGATTTCGATATCCATATCTATTTCGATATTCCTATGGATTTCGATATCCACATCGATTTTGGTATCCATATCGATTTCGATATTCCTAAATCCATAGGGATGTCGAAATCCATAGGGATATCGAAATCCATAGGGATATCGAAATCCATAGGGATATCGATTTCGATATTCCTAAATCCATAGGGATGTCGAAATCCATAGGGATATCGAAATCCATAGGGATATCGAAATCCATAGGGATATCGAAATCCATAAGGATATCGAAATCCATAGGGATATCGAAATCGATTTGGATACCGAAATATCCCTATGGATTTCGACATCCCTATGGATTTCGATATCTCTATGGATTTCGATATCAATATCGATTTCGATATCCCTATGGATTTCGATATCCATATCGATTTCGATATTCCTATGGATTTCGTAATCCATATCGATTTCGATATCCATATCGATTTCGATATCCCTATGGATTTCGATATCCCTATGGATTTCGATATCCCTATGGATTTCGATATCCATATCGATTTCGATATCCATATCGATTTCGATATCCATATCGAATTCGATATCCATATCTATTTCGATATTCCTATGGATTTCGATATCCACATCGATTTTGGTATCCATATCGATTTCGATATCCCTATGGATTTCGACATCCCTATGGATTTCGATATCCATATAGTTTTCGGTATCTATATCGATTTCGATATCCCTATCGATTTCGATATCCCTATGGACTTCGATATCCCTATGGATTTCGATATCAACATCGATTTCGATATCCCTATGGATTTCGATATCCATATAGATTTCGGTATCCATATCGATTTCGATATCCCTATGGATTTCGATATCCCTATTTATTTCGATATCCCTATGGATTTCGGTATCCCTATGGATTTCGATATCCATATCGATTTCGATATCCCGATTGATTTCGATATCCATATCGATTTCGATATTCCTATGGATTTCGATATCCATATCTATTTCGATATTCCTATGGATTTCGATATCCACATCGATTTTGGTATCCATATCGATTTCGATATTCCTAAATCCATAGGGATGTCGAAATCCATAGGGATATCGAAATCCATAGGGATATCGAAATCCATAGGGATATCGAAATCCATAGGGATATCGAAATCGATATGGATACCGAAATATCCCTATGGATTTCGACATCCCTATGGATTTCGATATCTCTATGGATTTCGATATCCATATCGATTTCGATATCCCTATGGATTTCGATAACCATATCGATTTCGATATTCCTATGGATTTCGTAATCCATATCGATTTCGATATCCCTATATATTTCGATATCCATATAGATTTCGGTATCCATATCGATTTCGATATCCCTATGGATTTCGATATCCCTATGGGTTTCGATATCCCTATGGATTTCGATATCCATATGGATTTCGATATTCCTATGGATTTCGATATCCACATCGATTTTGGTATCCATATCGATTTCGATATCCCTATGGATTTCGATATCCCTATGGATTTCGATATCCCTATGGATTTCGATATCCATATCGATTTCGATATTCCTATGGATTTCGTTATCCATATCGATTTCGATATTCCTATGGATTTCGATATCCACATCGAGTTCGGTATCCATATCGATTTCGATATCCCTATGGATTTCGATTTCCCTATGGATTTCGATATCCCTATGAATTTCGATATCCATATCGATTTCGATATCTCTATCGATTTCGATATCCATATCGATTTCGATATTCCTATGGATTTCGATATCCATATCGATCTCGATATCCCTATGGATTTCGATATCCACATCGATTTTGGTATCCATATCGATTTCGATATCCCTATGGATTTCGACATCCCTATGGATTTCGATATCTCTATGGATTTGGATATCTATATCGATTTCGGTATACCTATGGATTTCGATATCCATATCGATTTCGATATTCCTATGGATTTCGATATCCATATCGATTTCGATA
Source organism: Drosophila austrosaltans (assembly GCA_035045865.1). Taxonomy (NCBI): domain Eukaryota; kingdom Metazoa; phylum Arthropoda; class Insecta; order Diptera; family Drosophilidae; genus Drosophila; species Drosophila austrosaltans. The sequence continues at coordinate 189,109 of JAWNOQ010000124.1, forward strand.
TCCCTATGGATTTCGATAGCCACATCGATTTTGGTATCCATATCGATTTCGATATCCCTAAGGATTTCGACATCCCTATGGATTTAGGAATATCGAAATCGATATGGATTTCGATATCCCTTTGGATTTCGATATCCTTATCGATTTCGGTATCCCTATGGATTTCGATATCCATATCGATTTCGATATCCCTATGGATTTCGATATCCATATCGATTTCGATATCCCTATGGATTTCGATATCCCTTTGGATTTCGATATCCATATCGATTTCGATATCCCTATCGATTTCGATATCCCTATGGACTTCGATATCCCTATGGATTTCGATATCCCTATGGATTTCGATATCCATATAGATTTCGGTATCCATATCGATTTCGATATCCCTATCGATTTCGATATCCCTATGGATTTCGATATCCCTATGGATTTCGATATCCCTATGGATTTCGATATCCCTATGGATTTCGATATCCATATCGATTTCGATATCCCAATCGATTTCGATATCCATATCGATTTCGATATTCCTATGGATTTCGATATCCATATCGATTTCGATATCCCAATCGATTTCGATATCCATATCGATTTCGATATTCCTATGGATTTCGATATCCATATCTATTTCGATATTCCTATGGATTTCGATATCCACATCGATTTTGGTATCCATATCGATTTCGATATCCCTATGGATTTCGATATCCCTATGGATTTCGATATCCCTATGGATTTCGATATCCCTATGGATTTCGATATCCATATCGATTTCGATATTCCTATGGATTTCGTAATCCATATCGATTTCGATATCCCTATGGATTTCGATATCCATATAGATTTCGGTATCTATATCGATTTCGATATCCCTATGGACTTCGACATCCCTATGGATTTCGATATCTCTAAGGATTTCGATATCTACATCGATTTCGGTATCCCTATGAATTTCGATATCCCTATGGATTTCGATATCCATATCGAGTTCGGTATCCATATCGATTTCGATATCCCTATGGATTTCGATATCCCTATGGATTTCGATATCCCTATAAATTTCGATATCCATATCGATTTCGATATCTCTATCGATTTCGATATCCATATCGATTTCGATATTCCTATGGATTTCGGTATTCATATCGATTTCGATATCCCTATGGATTTCGATATCCACATCGATTTTGGTATCCATATCGATTTCGATATCCCTATGGATTTCGACATCCCTATGGATTTCGATATCTCTATGGATTTCGATATCTACATCGATTTCGGTATCCCTATGGATTTCGATATCCATATCGATTTCGATATCCCTATGGATTTCAGTATCCATATCGATTTCGATATCCCTATGGATTTCGATATCCCTATGGATTTCGATACCCCTTTGGATTTCGATATCTTTATCGATTTTGGTATCCCTATGGATTTCGATATCCATATCGATTTTGGTATCCATCTCGATTTCGATATCCCTATGAATTTCGACATCCCTATGGATTTCGATATCTCTATGGATTTCGATATCTACATCGATTTCGGTATCCCTATGGATTTCGATATCCATATCGATTTCGATATCCCTATGGATTTCGGTATCCATATCGATTTCGATATCCCTATGGATTTCGATATCCCTATGGATTTCGATATCCCTTTGGATTTCGATATCTTTATCGATTTTGGTATCCCTATGGATTTCGATATCCATATCGAGTTCGGTATCTCTATCGATTTCGATATCCATATCGATTTCGATATTCCTATGGATTTCGATATCCATATCGATTTCGATATCCCTATGGATTTCGATATCCACATCGATTTTGGTATCCATATCGATTTCGATATCCTATGGATTTCGACATCCCTATGGATTTAGGTATATCGAAATCGATATGGATTTCGATATCCCTTTGGATTTCGATATCCTTATCGATTTCGGTATCCCTATGGATTTCGATATCCATATGAATTCCGATATCCCTATGGATTTCGATATCCCTATGGATTTCGATATTCCTATGGATTTCGATATCCCTATGGATTTCGATATCCTTTGGATTTCGATATCCATATCGATTTTGGTATCCATATCGATTTTGATATCCCTATCGATTTCGATATCCCTATGGATTTCGATATCCCTATGGATTTCGATATCTATATCGATTTCGATGTCCCTATGGATTTCGATATCCATATAGATTTCGGTATCCATATCGATTTCGATATCCCTATCGATTTCGATATCCCAATCGATTTCGATATCCATATCGATTTCGATATTCCTATGGATTTCGATATCCATATCTATTTCGATATTCCTATGGATTTCGATATCCACATCGATTTTGGTATCCATATCGATTTCGATATTCCCTAAATCCATAGGGATGTCGAAATCCATAGGGATATCGAAATCCATATGGATATCGAAATCCATAGGGATATCGATTTCGATATTCCTAAATCCATAGGGATGTCGAAATCCATAGGGATATCGAAATCCATAGGGATATCGAAATCCATAGGGATATCGAAATCCATAGGGATATCGAAATCCATAGGGATATCGAAATCGATTTGGATACCGAAATATCCCTATGGATTTCGATATCCCTATGGATTTCGATATCTCTATGGATTTCGATATCAATATCGATTTCGATATCCCTATGGATTTCGATATCCATATCGATTTCGATATTCCTATGGATTTCGTAATCCATATGGATTTCGATATCCATATAGATTTCGGTATCCCTATGGATTTCGATATCCCTATGGATTTCGATATCCCTATGGATTTCGATATCCATATCGATTTCGATATCCATATCGATTTCGATATCCATATCGATTTCGATATCCATATCTATTTCGATATTCCTATGGATTTCGATATCCACATCGATTTTGGTATCCATATCGATTTCGATATCCCTATGGATTTCGACATCCCTATGGATTTCGATATCCATATAGTTTTCGGTATCTATATCGATTTCGATATCCCTATCGATTTCGATATCCCTATGGACTTCGATATCCCTATGGATTTCGATATCAACATCGATTTCGATATCCCTATGGATTTCGATATCCATATAGATTTCGGTATCCATATCGATTTCGATATCCCTATGGATTTCGATATCCCTATTTATTTCGATATCCCTATCGATTTCGGTATCCCTATGGATTTCGATATCCATATCGATTTCGATATCCCAATTGATTTCGATATCCATATCGATTTCGATATTCCTATGGATTTCGATATCCATATCTATTTCGATATTCCTATGGATTTCGATATCCACATCGATTTTGGTATCCATATCGATTTCGATATTCCTAAATCCATAGGGATGTCGAAATCCATATGGATATCGAAATCCATAGGGATATCGAAATCCATAGGATATCGAAATCCATAGGGATATCGAAATCGATATGGATACCGAAATATCCCTATGGATTTCGACATCCCTATGGATTTCGATATCTCTATGGATTTCGATATCCATATCGATTTCGATATCCCTATGGATTTCGATAACCATATCGATTTCGATATTCCTATGGATTTCGTAATCCATATCGATTTCGATATCCCTATATATTTCGATATCCATATAGATTTCGAGTATCCATATCGATTTCGATATCCCTATGGATTTCGATATCCCTATGGATTTCGATATCCCTATGGATTTCGATATCCATATTTATTTCGATATTCCTATGGATTTCGATATCCATATCGATTTTGGTATCCATATCGATTTCGATATCCCTATGGATTTCGACATCCCTATGGATTTCGATATCTCTATGGATTTCGATATCCATATCGATTTCGATATTCCTATGGATTTCGTTATCCATATCGATTTCGATATTCCTATGGATTTCGATATCCACATCGAGTTCGGTATCCATATCGATTTCGATATCCCTATGGATTTCGATATCCCTATGGATTTCGATATCCCTATAAATTTCGATATCCATATCGATTTCGATATCTCTATCGATTTCGATATCCATATCGATTTCGATATTCCTATGGATTTCGATATCCATATCGATCTCGATATCCCTATGGATTTCGATATCCACATCGATTTTGGTATCCATATCGATTTCGATATCCCTATGGATTTCGACATCCCTATGGATTTCGATATCTCTATGGATTTGGATATCTACATCGATTTCGGTATACCTATGGATTTCGATATCCATATCGATTTCGATATTCCTATGGATTTCGATATCCATATCGATTTCGATATCCCTATGGATTTCGATATCCACATCGATTTTGGTATCCATATCGATTTCGATATCCCTATGGATTTCGACATCCCTATGGATTTAGGAATATCGAAATCGATATGGATTTCGATATCCCTTTGGATTTCGATATCCTTATCGATTTCGGTATCCCTATGGATTTCGATATCCATATCGATTTCGATATCCCTATGGATTTCGATATCCATATCGATTTCGATATCCCTATGGATTTCGATATCCCTTTGGATTTCGATATCCATATCGATTTTGATATCCCTATCGATTTCGATATCCCTATGGACTTCGATATCCCTATGGATTTCGATATCCCTATGGATTTCGATATCCATATAGATTTCGGTATCCATATCGATTTCGATATCCCTATGGATTTCGATATCCCTATGGATTTCGATATCCCTATGGATTTCGATATCCCTATGGATTTCGATATCCCTATGGATTTCGATATCCATATCGATTTCGATATCCCAATCGATTTCGATATCCATATCGATTTCGATATTCCTATGGATTTCGATATCCATATCTATTTCGATATTCCTATGGATTTCGATATCCACATCGATTTTGGTATCCATATCGATTTCGATATTCCTAAATCCATAGGGATGTCGAAATTCATAGGGATATCGAAATCCATATGGATATCGAAATCCATATGGATATCGAAATCCATATGGATATCGAAATCCATAGGGATATCGAAATCGATTTGATATCGAAATATCCCTATGGATTTCGACATCCCTATAGATTTCGATATCTCTATGGATTTCGATATCCATATCGATTTCGATATCCCTTTGGATTTCGATATCCATATGAATTCCGATATCCCTATGGATTTCGATATCCCTATGGATTTCGATATTCCTATCGATTTCGATATCCCTATGGATTTCGATATCCCTTTGGATTTCGATATCCACATCGATTTCGGTATCCATATCGATTTCGATATCCCTATCGATTTCGATATCCCTATGGATTTCGATATCCCTATGGATTTCGATATCTACATCGATTTCGATATCCCTATGGATTTCGATATCCATATAGATTTCGGTATCCATATCGATTTCGATATCCCTATCGATTTCGATATCCCTATGGATTTCGATATCCCTATGGATTTCGATATCCATATCGATTTCGATATCCCTATCGATTTCGATATCCATATCGATTTCGATATTCCTATGGATTTCGATATCCATATCTATTTCGATATTCCTATGGATTTCGATATCCACATCGATTTCGGTATCCATATCGATTTCGATATTCCCTAAATCCATAGGGATTTCGATATCCATATGGATTTCGAAATCCATAGGGATATCGAAATCCATAGGGATATCGATTTCGATATTCCTAGGAATCCATATGGATTTCGAAATCCATAGGGATTTCGATATCCATAGGGATTTCGAAATCCATAGGGATATCGATATCCATATGGATTTCGAAATCCATATGGATTTCGAAATCCATATGGATTTCGAAATCGATTTGGATACCGAAATATCCCTATGGATTTCGACATCCCTATGGATTTCGATATCTCTATGGATTTCGATATCAATATCGATTTCGATATCCCTATGGATTTCGATATCCATATCGATTTCGATATTCCTATGGATTTCGTAATCCATATCGATTTCGATATCCATATCGATTTCGATATCCCTATGGATTTCGATATCCCTATGGATTTCGATATCCCTATGGATTTCGATATCCATATCGATTTCGATATCCATATCGATTTCGATATCCATATCGAGGATTCGATATCCATATCGATTTCGATATTCCTATGGATTTCGATATCCACATCGATTTTGGTATCCATATCGATTTCGATATCCCTATGGATTTCGATATCCCTATGGATTTCGATATCCATATAGATTTCGGTATCTATATCGATTTCGATATCCCTATCGATTTCGATATCCCTATGGACTTCGATATCCCTATGGATTTCGATATCCACATCGATTTCGATATCCCTATGGATTTCGATATCCATATAGATTTCGGTATCCATATCGATTTCGATATCCCTATGGATTTCGATATCCCTATTTATTTCGATATCCCTATGGATTTCGGTATCCCTATGGATTTCGATATCCATATCGATTTCGATATCCCGATTGATTTCGATATCCATATCGATTTCGATATTCCTATGGATTTCGATATCCATATCTATTTCGATATTCCTATGGATTTCGATATCCACATCGATTTTGGTATCCATATCGATTTCGATATTCCTAAATCCATAGGGATTTCGATATCCATAGGGATATCGATATCCATAGGGATTTCGAAATCCATAGGGATTTCGAAATCCATAGGGATATCGAAATCGATATGGATATCGAAATATCCCTATGGATTTCGATATCCCTATGGATTTCGATATCTCTATGGATTTCGATATCCATATCGATTTCGATATCCCTATGGATTTCGATAAACCTATCGATTTCGATATTCCTATGGATTTCGTAATCCATATCGATTTCGATATCCCTATATATTTCGATATCCATATAGATTTCGGTATCCATATCGATTTCGATATCCCTATGGATTTCGATATCCCTATGGATTTCGATATCCCTATGGATTTCGATATCCATATCTATTTCGATATTCCTATGGATTTCGATATCCACATCGATTTTCGGTATCCATATCGATTTCGATATCCCTATGGATTTCGATATCCCTATGGATTTCGATATCCCTATGGATTTCGATATCCATATCGATTTCGATATTCCTATGGATTTCGAAATCCATATCGATTTCGATATTCCTATGGATTTCGATATCCATATCGAGTTCAGTATCCATATCGATTTCGATATCCCTATGGATTTCGATATCCCTATGGATTTCGATATCCCTATAAATTTCGATATCCATATCGATTTCGATATCTCTATCGATTTCGATATCCATATCGATTTCGATATTCCTATGGATTTCGATATCCATATCGATCTCGATATCCCTATGGATTTCGATATCCACATCGATTTTGGTATCCATATCGATTTCGATATCCCTATGGATTTCGATATACCTATGGATTTCGATATCTCTATGGATTTGGATATCTATATCGATTTCGGTATACCTATGGATTTCGATATCCATATCGATTTCGATATTCGTATGGATTTCGATATCCATATCGATTTCGATATCCCTATGGATTTCGATATCCACATCGATTTCGGTATCCATATCGATTTCGATATCCCTATGGATTTCGACATCCCTATGGATTTAGGAATATCGAAATCGATATGGATTTCGATATCCCTTTGGATTTCGATATCCTTATCGATTTCGGTATCCCTATGGATTTCGATATCCATATCGATTTCGATATCCCTATGGATTTCGATATCCATATCGATTTCGATATCCCTATGGATTTCGATATCCCTTTGGATTTCGATATCCTGGATTTCGTATCCATATCGATTTCGATATCCCTATCGATTTCGATATCCCTATGGACTTCGATATCCCTATGGATTTCGATATCTATATCGATTTCGATATCCCTATGGATTTCGATATCCATATAGATTTCGGTATCCATATCGATTTCGATATCCCTATGGATTTCGATATCCCTATGGATTTCGATATCCCTATGGATTTCGATATCCCTATGGATTTCGATATCCCTATGGATTTCGATATCCATATCGATTTCGATATCCCAATCGATTTCGATATCCATATCGATTTCGATATTCCTATGGATTTCGATATCCATATCTATTTCGATATTCCTATGGATTTCGATATCCACATCGATTTTGGTATCCATATCGATTTCGATATTCCTAAATCCATAGGGATGTCGAAATCCATAGGGATATCGAAATCCATAGGGATATCGAAATCCATATGGATATCGAAATCCATAGAGATATCGAAATCGATTTGAATACCGAAATATCCCTATGGATTTCGACATCCCTATGGATTTCGATATCTCTATGGATTTCGATATCCATATCGATTTCGATATCCCTTTGGATTTCGATATCCATATCGATTTCGATATTCCTCTGGATTTCGTAATCCATATCGATTTCGATATCCATATCGATTTCGATATCCCTATGGATTTCGATATCCCTATGGATTTCGATATCCCTATGGATTTCGATATCCATATCGATTTCGATATCCATATCGATTTCGATATCCATATCGATTTCGATATCCATATCTATTTCGATATTCCTATGGATTTCGATATCCACATCGATTTCGGTATCCATATCGATTTCGATATCCCTATGGATTTCGACATCCCTATGGATTTCGATATCCATATAGTTTTCGGTATCTATATCGATTTCGATATCCCTATCGATTTCGATATCCCTATGGACTTCGATATCCCTATGGATTTCGATATCAACATCGATTTCGATATCCCTATGGATTTCGATATCCATATAGATTTCGGTATCCATATCGATTTCGATATCCCTATGGATTTCGATATCCCTATGGATTTCGATATCCCTATGGATTTCGGTATCCCTATGGATTTCGATATCCATATCGATTTCGATATCCCTATTGATTTCGATATCCATATCGATTTCGATATTCCTATGGATTTCGATATCCATATCTATTTCGATATTCCTATGGATTTCGATATCCACATCGATTTTGGTATCCATATCGATTTCGATATTCCTAAATCCATAGGGATTTCGATATCCATAGGGATTTCGGTATCCATATGGATTTCGAAATCCATATGGATTTCGATATCCCTAGGGATTTCGATATCGATATGGATTCCGAAATATCCCTATGGATTTCGACATCCCTATGGATTTCGATATCTCTATGGATTTCGATATCCATATCGATTTCGATATCCCTATGGATTTCGATAAACATATCGATTTCGATATTCCTATGGATTTCGTAATCCATATCGATTTCGATATCCCTATGGATTTCGATATCCATATAGATTTCGGTATCCATATCGATTTCGATATCCCTATGGATTTCGATATCCCTATGGATTTCGATATCCCTATGGATTTCGATATCCATATTTATTTCGATATTCCTATGGATTTCGATATCCATATCGATTTTGGTATCCATATCGATTTCGATATCCCTATGGATTTCGACATCCCTATGGATTTCGATATCCCTATGGATTTCGATATCCATATCGATTTCGATATTCCTATGGATTTCGTAATCCATATCGATTTCGATATTCCTATGGATTTCGATATCCATATCGAGTTCGGTATCCATATCGATTTCGATATCCCTATGGATTTCGATATCCCTATGGATTTTCGATATCCCTATGAATTTCGATATCCATATCGATTTCGATATCTCTATCGATTTCGATATCCATATCGATTTCGATATTCCTATGGATTTCGATATCCATATCGATCTCGATATCCCTATGGATTTCGATATCCACATCGATTTTGGTATCCATATCGATTTCGATATACCTATGGATTTCGACATCCCTATGGATTTCGATATCTCTATGGATTTCGATATCCACATCGATTTCGGTATACCTATGGATTTCGATATCCATATCGATTTCGATATTCCTATGGATTTCGATATCCATATCGATTTCGATATCCCTATGGATTTCGATATCCACATCGATTTTGGTATCCATATCGATTTCGATATCCCTAAGGATTTCGACATCCCTATGGATTTAGGAATATCGAAATCGATATGGATTTCGATATCCCTTTGGATTTCGATATCCATATCGATTTCGGTATCCCTATGGATTTCGATATCCATATCGATTTCGATATCCCTATGGATTTCGATATCCATATCGATTTCGATATCCCTATGGATTTCGATATCCCTTTGGATTTCGATATCCATATCGATTTTGATATCCCTATCGATTTCGATATCCCTATGGATTTCGATATCCCTATGGATTTCGATATCTATATCGATTTCGATATCCCTATGGATTTCGATATCCATATAGATTTCGGTATCCATATGGATTTCGATATCCCTATGGATTTCGATATCCCTATGGATTTCGATATCCCTATGGATTTCGATATCCCTATGGATTTCGATATCCCTATGGATTTCGATATCCATATCGATTTCGATATCCCAATCGATTTCGATATCCATATCGATTTCGATATTCCTATGGATTTCGATATCCATATCGATTTCGATATTCCTATGGATTTCGATATCCACATCGATTTTGGTATCCATATCGATTTCGATATTCCCTAAATCCATAGGGATGTCGAAATCCATAGGGATATCGAAATCCATAGGGATATCGAAATCCATAGGGATATCGAAATCCATAGGGATATCGAAATCGATATGGATACCGAAATACCTATGGATTTCGATATCCCTATGGATTTCGATATCTCTATGGATTTCGATATCCATATCGATTTCGATATCCCTATCGATTTCGATATCCATATCGATTTCGATATTCCTCTGGATTTCGTTATCCATATCGATTTCGATATCCCTATTGATTTCGATATCCATATAGATTTCGGTATCCATATCGATTTCGATATCCCTATGGATTTCGATATCCCTATGGATTTCGATATCCCTATGGATTTCGATATCCCTATGGATTTCGATATCTCTATGGATTTCGATATCCACATCGATTTCGGTATCCCTATGGATTTCGATATCCATATCGATTTCGATATTCCTATGGATTTCGATATCCATATCGATTTCGATATCCCTATGGATTTCGATATCCACATCGATTTTGGTATCCATATCGATTTCGATATCCCTATGGATTTCGACATCCCTATGGATTTAGGAATATCGAAATCGATATGGATTTCGATATCCCTTTGGATTTCGATATCCTTATCGATTTCGGTATCCCTATGGATTTCGATATCCATATCGATTTCGATATCCCTATGGATTTCGATATCCATATCGATTTCGATATCCCTATGGATTTCGATATCCCTATGGATTTAGGAATTTCGATATCCATATCGATTTCGATATCCCTATGGATTTCGATATCCCTTTGGATTTCGATATCCACATCGATTTCGAGTATCCATATCGATTTTGATATCCCTATCGATTTCGATATCCTATGGACTTCGATATCCCTATGGATTTCGATATCCATATCGATTTCGATATCCCTATGGATTTCGATATCCATATAGATTTCGGTATCCATATCGATTTCGATATCCTATGGATTTCGATATCCCTATGGATTTCGATATCCCTATGGATTTCGATATCCCTATGGATTTCGATATCCCTATGGATTTCGATATCCATATCGATTTCGATATCCCATATCGATTTCGATATCCATATCGATTTCGATATTCCTATGGATTTCGATATCCATATCTATTTCGATATTCCTATGGATTTCGATATCCACATCGATTTTGGTATCCATATCGATTTCGATATTCCCTAAATCCATAGGATTTCGATATCCATATGGATATCGAAATCGATTGGATACCGAAATATCCCTATGGATTTCGATATCCCTATGGATTTCGATATCTCTATGGATTTCGATATCCATATCGATTTCGATATCCCTATGGATTTCGATATCCATATCGATTTCGATATTCCTATGGATTTCGTATATCCATATCGATTTCGATATCCCTATATATTTCGATATCCATATAGATTTCGGTATCCATATCGATTTCGATATCCCTATGGATTTCGATATCCCTATGGATTTCGATATCCCTATGGATTTCGATATCCATATCGATTTCGATATCCCTATCGATTTCGATATCCATATCGATTTCGATATTCCTATGGATTTCGATATCCATATCGATTTCGATATCCCTATGGATTTCGATATCCACATCGATTTTGGTATCCATATCGATTTCGATATCCCTATGGATTTCGATATCCCTATGGATTTCGATATCCATATAGATTTCGGTATCCATATCGATTTCGATATCCCTATGGATTTCGATATCCCTATGGATTTCGATATCTCTATGGATTTCGATATCTATATCGATTTCGGTATCCCTATGGATTTCGATATCCATATCGATTTCGATATTCCTATGGATTTCGATATCCATATCGAGTTCGATATCCAAATCGATTTCGATATTCCTATGGATTTCGATATCCATATCGAGTTCGATATTCCTATGGATTTCGATATCCATATCTATTTCGATATTCCTATGGATTTCGATATCCATATCGATTTCGGTATCCATATCGATTTCGATATCCCTATGGATTTCGATATCCCTCTGGATTTCGATATCCCTATGGATTTCGATATCCATATCGATTTCGATATTCCTATGGATTTCGATAATCCCTATCGATTTCGATATTCCTATGGATTTCGATATCCACATCGAGTTCGATATCCATATCGATTTCGATATCCCTATGGATTTCGATATCCCTATGAATTTCGTAATCCATATCGATTTCGATATCCCTATGGATTTCGATATCCATATAGATTTCGGTATCCATATCGATTTCGATATCCCTATGGATTTCGACATCCCTATGGATTTCGATATCTCTATGGATTTCGATATCCCTATGGATTTCGATATCCCTATGGATTTCGATATCCATATCGATTTCGATATCCCTATCGATTTCGATATCCATATCGATTTCGATATTCCTATGGATTTCGATATCCATATCGATTTCGATATTCCTATGGATTTCGATATCCACATCGATTTCGGTATCCATATCGATTTCGATATCCCTATGGATTTCGACATCCCTATGGATTTCGATATCCCTATGGATTTCGATATCCATATCGATTTCGATATCCCTATGGATTTCGATAATCCATATCGATTTCGATATTCCTATGGATTTCGATATCCATATCGATTTCGGTATCCATATCGATTTCGATATCCCTATGGATTTCGATATCCCTATGGATTTCGATATCCCTATGAATTTCGATATCCATATCGATTTCGATATCTCTATCGATTTCGATATCCATATCGATTTCGATATTCCTATGGATTTCGATATCCATATCGATCTCGATATCCCTATGGATTTCGATATCCACATCGATTTTGGTATCCATATCGATTTCGATATCCCTATGGATTTCGATATCCCTATGGATTTCGATATCTCTATGGATTTCGATATCTATATCGATTTCGGTATCCCTATGGATTTCGATATCCATATCGATTTCGATATTCCTATGGATTTCGATATCCATATCGATTTCGATATCCCTATGGATTTCGATATCCACATCGATTTTGGTATCCATATCGATTTCGATATCCCTATGGATTTAGGAGATATCGAAATCGATATGGATTTCGATATCCCTTTGGATTTCGATATCCATATCGATTTCGGTATCCCTATGGATTTCGATATCCATATCGATTTCGATATCCCTATGGATTTCGATATCCATATCGATTTCGATATCCCTATGGATTTCGATATCCACATCGATTTTGGTATCCATATCGATTTCGATATCCCTATCGATTTCGATATCCCTATGGATTTCGATATCCCTATGGATTTCGATATCTATATCGATTTCGATATCCCTATGGATTTCGATATCCATATCGATTTCGATATCCATATCGATTTCGATATCCCTATGGATTTCCCTATGGATTTCGATATCCCTATGGATTTCGATATCCCTATGGATTTCGATATCCATATCGATTTCGATATCCCAATCGATTTCGATATCCATATCGATTTCGATATTCCTATGGATTTCGATATCCATATCGATTTCGATATTCCTATGGATTTCGATATCCACATCGATTTTGGTATCCATATCGATTTCGATATTCCTAAATCCATAGGGATTTCGAAATCCATATGGATATCGAAATCCATATGGATATCGAAATCCATATAGATATCGGAATCCATAGGGATATCGAAATCATTTGGATACCGAAATATCCCTATGGATTTCGATATCCCTATGGATTTCGATATCTCTATGGATTTCGATATCCATATCGATTTCGATATCCCTATGGATTTCGATATCCATATCGATTTCGATATTCCTATGGATTTCGTAATCCATATCGATTTCGATATCCCTATATATTTCGATATCCATATAGATTTCGGTATCCATATCGATTTCGATATCCCTATGGATTTCGATATCCCTATGGATTTTGATATCCCTATGGATTTCGATATCCATATCGATTTCGATATCCCTATCGATTTCGATATCCATATCGATTTCGATATTCCTATGGATTTCGATATCCATATCGATCTCGATATCCATATCGATCTCGATATCCCTATGGATTTCGATATCCACATCGATTTTGGTGTCCATATCGATTTCGATATCCCTATGGATTTCGACATCCCTATGGATTTCGATATCTCTATGGATTTGGATATCTACATCGATTTCGGTATACCTATGGATTTCGATATCCATATCGATTTCGATATTCCTATGGATTTCGATATCCATATCGAGTTCGGTATCCCATATCGATTTCGATATCCCTATGGATTTCGATATCCCTATGGATTTCGATATCCCTATAAATTTCGTAATCCATATCGATTTCGATATCCCTATGGATTTCGATATCCATATAGATTTCGGTATCTATATCGATTTCGATATCCCTATGGATTTCGACATCCCTATGGATTTCGATATCTCTAAGGATTTCGATATCCCTATGGATTTCGATATCCCTATGGATTTCGATATCCATATCGATTTCGAAATCCCTATCGATTTCGATATCCATATCGATTTCGATATTCCTATGGATTTCGATATCCATATCTATTTCGATATTCCTATGGATTTCGATATCCACATCGATTTTGGTATCCATATCGATTTCGATATCCCTATGGATTTCGATATCCCTATGGATTTCGATATCCCTATAAATTTCGATATCCATATCGATTTCGATATCTCTATCGATTTCGATATCCATATCGATTTCGATATTCCTATGGATTTCGATATCCATATCGATCTCGATATCCCTATGGATTTCGATATCCACATCGATTTTGGTATCCATATCGATTTCGATATCCCTATGGATTTCGACATCCCTATGGATTTCGATATCCCTATGGATTTCGATATCCATATCGATTTCGATATTCCTATGGATTTCGTAATCCATATCGATTTCGATATTCCTATGGATTTCGATATCCACATCGAGTTCGGTATCCATATCGATTTCGATATCCCTATGGATTTCGATATCCCTATGGATTTCGATATCCCTATAAATTTCGATATCCATATCGATTTCGATATCTCTATCGATTTCGATATCCATATCGATTTCGATATTCCTATGGATTTCGATATCCATATCGATCTCGATATCCCTATGGATTTCGATATCCACATCGATTTTGGTATCCATATCGATTTCGATATCCCTATGGATTTCGACATCCCTATGGATTTCGATATCTCTATGAATTTGGATATCTACATCGATTTCGGTATACCTATGGATTTCGATATCCATATCGATTTCGATATTCCTATGGATTTCGATATCCATATCGATTTCGATATCCCTATGGATTTCGATATCCACATCGATTTTGGTATCCATATCGATTTCGATATCCCTATGGATTTCGATATCCCTATGGAGTTTAGAATATCGAAATCGATATGGATTTCGATATCCCTTTGGATTTCGATATCCTTATCGATTTCGGTATCCCTATGGATTTCGATATCCATATCGATTTCGATATCCCTATGGATTTCGATATCCATATCGATTTCGATATCCCTTTGGATTTCGATATCCACATCGATTTTGGTATCCATATCGATTTTGATATCCCTATCAATTTCGATATCCCTGTGGACTTCGATATCCCTATGGATTTCGATATCTATATCGATTTCGATATCCCTATGGATTTCGATATCCATATAGATTTCGGTATCCATATCGATTTCGATATCCCTATGGATTTCGATATCCCTATGGATTTCGATATCCCTATGGATTTCGATATCCCTATGGATTTCGATATCCATATAGATTTCGGTATCTATATCGATTTCGATATCCCTATGGATTTCGATATCCCTATGGATTTCGATATCTCTAAGGATTTCGATATCCCTATGGATTTCGATATCCCTATGGATTTCGATATCCATATCGATTTCGATATCCCTATCGATTTCGATATCCATATCGATTTCGATATTCCTATGGATTTCGATATCCATATCTATTTCGATATTCCTATGGATTTCGATATCCACATCGATTTTGGTATCCATATCGATTTCGATATCTCTAAGGATTTCGATATCCCTATGGATTTCGATATCCCTATGGATTTCGATATCCATATCGATTTCGATATCCCTATCGATTTCGATATCCATATCGATTTCGATATTCCTATGGATTTCGATATCCATATCTATTTCGATATTCCTATGGATTTCGATATCCACATCGATTTTGGTATCCATATCGATTTCGATATCCCTATGGATTTCGACATCCCTATGGATTTCGATATCCCTATGGATTTCGATATCCATATCGATTTCGATATTCCTATGGATTTCGTAATCCATATCGATTTCGATATTCCTATGGATTTCGATATCCACATCGAGTTCGGTATCCATATCGATTTCGATATCCCTATGGATTTCGATATCCCTATGGATTTCGATATCCCTATAAATTTCGATATCCATATCGATTTCGATATCTCTATCGATTTCGATATCCATATCGATTTCGATATTCCTATGGATTTCGATATCCATATCGATCTCGATATCCCTATGGATTTCGATATCCACATCGATTTTGGTATCCATATCGATTTCGATATCCCTATGGATTTCGATATCCCTATGGATTTCGATATCTCTATGGATTTGGATATCTACATCGATTTCGGTATACCTATGGATTTCGATATCCATATCGATTTCGATATTCCTATGGATTTCGATATCCATATCGATTTCGATATCCCTATGGATTTCGATAGCCACATCGATTTTGGTATCCATATCGATTTCGATATCCCTAAGGATTTCGACATCCCTATGGATTTCGAATATCGAAATCGATATGGATTTCGATATCCCTTTGGATTTCGATATCCTTATCGATTTCGGTATCCCTATGGATTTCGATATCCATATCGATTTCGATATCCCTATGGATTTCGATATCCATATCGATTTCGATATCCCTATGGATTTCGATATCCCTTTGGATTTCGATATCCATATCGATTTTGATATCCCTATCGATTTCGATATCCCTATGGACTTCGATATCCCTATGGATTTCGATATCTATATCGATTTCGATATCCCTATGGATTTCGATATCCATATAGATTTCGGTATCCATATCGATTTCGATATCCCTATGGATTTCGATATCCCTATGGATTTCGATATCCCTATGGATTTCGATATCCCTATGGATTTCGATATCCCTATGGATTTCGATATCCATATCGATTTCGATATCCCAATCGATTTCGATATCCATATCGATTTCGATATTCCTATGGATTTCGATATCCATATCTATTTCGATATTCCTATGGATTTCGATATCCACATCGATTTTGGTATCCATATCGATTTCGATATTCCTAAATCCATAGGGATGTCGAAATTCATAGGGATATCGAAATCCATAGGGATATCGAAATCCATAGGGATATCGAAATCCATAGGGATATCGAAATCGATTTGGATACCGAAATATCCCTATGGATTTCGACATCCCTATGGATTTCGATATCTCTATGGATTTCGATATCCATATCGATTTCGATATCCCTTTGGATTTCGATATCCATATCGATTTCGATATTCCTCTGGATTTCGTAATCCATATCGATTTCGATATCCCTATATATTTCGATATCCATATAGATTTCGGTATCCATATCGATTTCGATATCCCTATGGATTTCGATATCCCTATGGATTTTGATATCCCTATGGATTTCGACATCCCTATGGATTTCGATATCTCTATGGATTTGGATATCTACATCGATTTCGGTATACCTATGGATTTCGATATCCATATCGATTTCGATATTCCTATGGATTTCGATATCCATATCGATTTCGATATCCCTATGGATTTCGATAGCCACATCGATTTTGGTATCCATATCGATTTCGATATTCCTATGGATTTCGACATCCCTATGGATTTAGGAATATCGAAATCGATATGGATTTCGATATCCCTTTGGATTTCGATATCCTTATCGATTTCGGTATCCCTATGGATTTCGATATCCATATCGATTTCGATATCCCTATGGATTTCGATATCCATATCGATTTCGATATCCCTATGGATTTCGATATCCCTATGGATTTAGGAATTTCGATATCCATATCGATTTCGATATCCCTATGGATTTCGATATCCCTTTGGATTTCGATATCCACATCGATTTTGGTATCCATATCGATTTTGATATCCCTATCGATTTCGATATCCCTATGGACTTCGATATCCCTATGGATTTCGATATCTATATCGATTTCGATATCCCTATGGATTTCGATATCCATATAGATTTCGGTATCCATATCGATTTCGATATCCCTATGGATTTCGATATCCCTATGGATTTCGATATCCCTATGGATTTCGATATCCCTATGGATTTCGATATCCCTATGGATTTCGATATCCATATCGATTTCGATATCCCAATCGATTTCGATATCCATATCGATTTCGATATTCCTATGGATTTCGATATCCATATCTATTTCGATATTCCTATGGATTTCGATATCCACATCGATTTTGGTATCCATATCGATTTCGATATTCCTAAATCCATAGGGATGTCGAAATCCATAGGGATATCGAAATCCATAGGGATATCGAAATCCATAGGGATATCGAAATCGATTTGGATACCGAAATATCCCTATGGATTTCGACATCCCTATGGATTTCGATATCTCTATGGATTTCGATATCCATATCGATTTCGATATCCCTATGGATTTCGATATCCATATCGATTTCGATATTCCTATGGATTTCGTAATCCATATCGATTTCGATATCCCTATATATTTCGATATCCATATAGATTTCGGTATCCATATCGATTTCGATATCCCTATGGATTTCGATATCCCTATGGATTTTGATATCCCTATGGATTTTGATATCCATATCGATTTCGATATCCCTATCGATTTCGATATCCATATCGATTTCGATATTCCTATGGATTTCGATATCCATATCTATTTCGATATTCCTATGGATTTCGATATCCACATCGATTTTGGTATCCATATCGATTTCGATATCCCTATGGATTTCGACATCCCTATGGATTTCGATATCCATATAGATTTCGGTATCTATATCGATTTCGATATCCCTATGGATTTCGACATCCCTATGGATTTCGATATCTCTAAGGATTTCGATATCTACATCGATTTCGGTATCCCTATGGATTTCGATATCCAAATCGATTTCGATATTCCTATGGATTTCGATATCCATATCGAGTTCGATATCCAAATCGATTTCGATATTCCTATGGATTTCGATATCCACATCGAGTTCGATATTCCTATGGATTTCGATATCCATATCTATTTCGATATTCCTATGGATTTCGATATCCACATCGATTTTGGTATCCATATCGATTTCGATATCCCTATGGATTTCGACATCCCTCTGGATTTCGATATCCATATCGATTTCGATATTCCTATGGATTTCGTAATCCATATCGATTTCGATATTCCTATGGATTTCGATATCCACATCGAGTTCGGTATCCATATCGATTTCGATATCCCTATGGATTTCGATATCCCTATAAATTTCGTAATCCATATCGATTTCGATATCCCTATGGATTTCGATATCCATATAGATTTCGGTATCTATATCGATTTCGATATCCCTATGGATTTCGACATCCCTATGGATTTCGATATCTCTAAGGATTTCGATATCCCTATGGATTTCGATATCCCTATGGATTTCGATATCCATATCGATTTCGATATCCCTATCGATTTCGATATCCATATCGATTTCGATATTCCTTATGGATTTCGATATCCATATCTATTTCGATATTCCTATGGATTTCGATATCACATCTATTTTGGTATCCATATCGATTTCGATATCCCTATGGATTTCGACATCCCTATGGATTTCGATATCCCTATGGATTTCGATATCCATATCGATTTCGATATTCCTATGGATTTCGTAATCCATATCGATTTCGATATTCCTATGGATTTCGATATCCACATCGAGTTCGGTATCCATATCGATTTCGATATCCCTATGGATTTCGATATCCCTATGGATTTCGATATCCCTATAAATTTCGATATCCATATCGATTTCGATATCTCTATCGATTTCGATATCCATATCGATTTCGATATTCCTATGGATTTCGATATCCATATCGATCTCGATATCCCTATGGATTTCGATATCCACATCGATTTTGGTATCCATATCGATTTCGATATCCCTATGGATTTCGACATCCCTATGGATTTCGATATCTCTATGGATTTGGATATCTACATCGATTTCGGTATACCTATGGATTTCGATATCCATATCGATTTCGATATTCCTATGGATTTCGATATCCATATCGATTTCGATATCCCTATGGATTTCGATATCCACATCGATTTTGGTATCCATATCGATTTCGATATCCCTATGGATTTCGATATCCCTATGGGTTTAGGAATATCGAAATCGATATGGATTTCGATATCCCTTTGGATTTCGATATCCTTATCGATTTCGGTATCCCTATGGATTTCGATATCCATATCGATTTCGATATCCCTATGGATTTCGATATCCATATCGATTTCGATATCCCTATGGATTTCGATATCCACATCGATTTTGGTATCCATATCGATTTTGATATCCCTATCGATTTCGATATCCCTATGGACTTCTGATATCCTCTATGGATTTCGATATCTATATCGATTTCGATATCCCTATGGATTTCGATATCCATATAGATTTCGGTATCCATATCGATTTCGATATCCCTATGGATTTCGATATCCCTATGGATTTCGATATCCCTATGGATTTCGATATCCCTATGGATTTCGATATCCATATCGATTTCGATATCCCAATCGATTTCGATATCCATATCGATTTCGATATTCTCTATGGATTTCGATATCCATATCTATTTCGATATTCCTTCTGGATTTCGATATCCATATCGATTTTGGTATCCATATCGATTTCGATATTCCTAAATCCATAGAGATGTCGAAATCCATAGGGATATCGAATATCAGTATCGAATCCATAGGGATATCGATATCGATATCCATAGGGATATCGATATCGATTTGGATTTCGAAATATCCCTATGGATTTCGATATCTCTATGGATTTCGATATCCATATCGATTTCGATATCCCTATGGATTTCGATATCCATATCGATTTCGATATTCCCTATGGATTTCGATTTCCAATCCATTCGATTTCGATGATTCTCATTATCCTACTATTTCGATATCCATATAGATTTCGGTATCCACATCGATTTCGATATCCCTATCGATTTCGATATTCCATATCGATTTCGGTATCCCTATGATTTCGATAATTCCATATCGATTTCGATATCCCTATCGATTTCGATATCCATATCGATTCCTTTCGATGATTCCTATGATTTCGATTTCCATTCGATCTCGATTCCATTCGATCTCGATTCCCTTGGATTTCGATATCCAATCGATTTTGGTTCCATTCGATAATTCCCTTCGATTCCATTCTATGATTCGATATCTATGGATTCCATTCGATAACTCCATTCGATTTCACATTCCATGATTCCATTCGATAATTCCATTTCGATAATTCCTATGATTTCGATGTCCATTCGAGTTCTGATTCCATATCGATTCCATTCGATAATTCCTTATTCGATTCCCTATCGAATTTTCGATAATCCCTATATTTCGATAATTCCATATCGATTTCGATATCCCTATGGATTTCCATTCGATATAGATTCGGCGGTACTCTATATCGATTTCGATTCCATATGGATTCCTTTCGATGATTCCTTGGATTTCGATATCCATATCGATTTCGATATCCCTTCGATTTCGATATCCATTCCATTTCGATGATTCCCTATGGATTTCGATATCCATATCTTATATTCGATATTCCATATGGATTTCGATATCCACATCGATTTTGGTATCCATATCGATTTCGATATCCCTATGGATTTCGACATCCCTATGGATTTCGATATCCCTATGGATTTCGATATCCATATCGATTTCGATATTCCCTATGGATTTCGATAATCCATATCGATTTCGATATTCCTATGGATTTCGATATCCATATCGAGTTCGGTATCCATATCGATTTCGATATCCCTATGGATTTCGATATTCCATATGGATTTCGATATCTATATTTGATTATGGATTTCGATATCCATATCGATTTCGATATCTCTATGGATTTCGATATCTCTATCGATTTCGATATCCATATCGATTTCGATATTCCTATGGATTTCGATATCCATATCGGATCTCGATATCCCTATGGATTTCGATATCCACATCGATTTTGGTATCCATATCGATTTCGATATCCCTATGGATTTCGACATCCCTATAGATTTCGATATCTCTATGGATTTGGATATCTACATCGATTTCGGTATACCTATGGATTTCGATATCCATATCGATTTCGATATTCCTATGGATTTCGATATCCATATCGATTTCGATATCCCTATGGATTTCGATATCCACATCGATTTTGGTATCCATATCGATTTCGATATCCCTATGGATTTCGATATCCCTATGGGTTTAGGAATATCGAAATCGATATGGATTTCGATATCCCTTTGGATTTCGATATCCTTATCGATTTCGGTATCCCTATGGATTTCGATATCCATATCGATTTCGATATCCCTATGGATTTCGATATCCATATCGATTTCGATATCCCTTTGGATTTCGATATCCACATCGATTTTGGTATCCATATCGATTTTGATATCCCTATCGATTTCGATATCCCTATGGACTTCGATATCCCTATGGATTTCGATATCTATATCGATTTCGATATCCCTATGGATTTCGATATCCATATAGATTTCGGTATCCATATCGATTTCGATATCCCTATGGATTTCGATATCCCTATGGATTTCGATATCCCTATGGATTTCGATATCCCTATGGATTTCGATATCCATATCGATTTCGATATCCCAATCGATTTCGATATCCATATTGATTTCGATATTCCTATGGATTTCGATATCCATATCTATTTCGATATTCCTATGGATTTCGATATCCACATCGATTTTGGTATCCATATCGATTTCGATATTCCTAAATCCATAGGGATGTCGAAATCCATAGGGATATCGAAATCCATAGGGATATCGAAATCATAGGGATATCGAAATCCATAGGGATATCGAAATCGATTTGGATTACCGAAATATCCCTATGGATTTCGACATCCCTATGGATTTCGATATCTCTATGGATTTCGATATCCATATCGATTTCGATATCCCTATGGATTTCGATATCCATATCGATTTCGATATTCCTATGGATTTCGTAATCCATATCGATTTCGATATCCCTATATATTTCGATATCCATATAGATTTCGGTATCCATATCGATTTCGATATCCCTATGGATTTCGATATCGCTATGGATTTTGATATCCCTATGGATTTCGATATCCATATCGATTTCGATATTCCTATCGATTTCGATATCCATATCGATTTCGATATTCCTATGGATTTCGATATCCATATCTATTTCGATATTCCTATGGATTTCGATATCCACATCGATTTTGGTATCCATATCGATTTCGATATCCCTATGGATTTCGACATCCCTATGGATTTCGATATCCATATAGATTTCGGTATCTATATCGATTTCGATATCCCTATGGATTTCGACATCCCTATGGATTTCGATATCTCTAAGGATTTCGATATCTACATCGATTTCGGTATCCCTATGGATTTCGATATCCCTATGGATTTCGATATTCCTATGGATTTCGATATCCATATCGAGTTCGGTATCCATATCGAGTTCGATATCCCTATGGATTTCGATATCCCTATGGATTTCGATATCCCTATAAATTTCGATATCCATATCGATTTCGATATATCTATCGATTTCGATATCCATATCGATTTCGATATTCCTATGGATTTCGATATCCATATCGATCTCGATATCCCTATGGATTTCGATATCCACATCGATTTTGGGATCCATATCGATTTCGATATCCCTATGGATTTCGATATCCCTATGGATTTTGATATCCCTATGGATTTCGATATCCATATCGATTTCGATATCCCTATCGATTTCGATATCCATATCGATTTCGATATTCCTATGGATTTCGATATCCATATCTATTTCGATATTCCTATGGATTTCGATATCCACATCGATTTTGGTATCCATATCGATTTCGATATCCCTATGGATTTCGACATCCCTATGGATTTCGATATCCATATAGATTTCGGTATCTATATCGATTTCGATATCCCTATGGATTTCGACATCCCTATGGATTTCGATATCTCTAAGGATTTCGATATCTACATCGATTTCGGTATCCCTATGGATTTCGATATCCAAATCGATTTCGATATTGCTATGGATTTCGATATCCATATCGAGTTCGGTATCCATATCGAGTTCGATATCCCTATGGATTTCGATATCCCTATGGATTTCGATATCCCTATAAATTTCGATATCCATATCGATTTCGATATCTCTATCGATTTCGATATCCATATCGATTTCGATATTCCTATGGATTTCGATATCCATATCGATCTCGATATCCCTATGGATTTCGATATCCATATAGATTTCGGTATCTATATCGATTTCGATATCCCTATGGATTTCGATATCCCTATAAATTTCGATATCCATATCGATTTCGATATCTCTATCGATTTCGATATCCATATCGATTTCGATATTCCTATGGATTTCGATATCCATATCGATCTCGATATCCCTTTGGATTTCGATATCTTTATCGATTTTGGTATCCCTATGGATTTCGATATCCATATCGAGTTCGGTATCCATACCGATATCGATATCCCTATGGATTTCGACATCCCTATGGATTTCGATATCTCTATGGATTTCGCTATCTACACCGATTTCGGTATCCCTATGGATTTCGATATCCATATCGATTTTGATATCCCTATGGATTTCGATATCCACATCGACTTCGATATCCCTATGGATTTCGATATCGCTATGGATTTCTATATCCCTATGGATTTCGATATCCATATAAATTTCGGTATCCATATCGATCTCGATATCCCTATGGATTTCGATATCCTTATCGATTTCGGTATCCTAATGGATTTCGATATCCATATCGATTTCGATATCTCTATGGATTTCGATATCCCTATGGATTTCGATATCCCTATGGATTTCGATATCCCTATGGATTTCGATATCCTTATCGATTTCGGTATCCGTATGGATTTCGATATCCATATCGATTTCGATATCCCTATGGATTTCGATCCATATCGATTTCGATATCCCTATGGATTTCGATATCCATATCGATTTCGATATCCCTATGGATTTCGATATCCATATCGATTTTGGTATCCCTATGGATTTCGATATCCCTATGGATTTCGATATCCCTATGGATTTCGATATCCCTATGGATTTCGATATCCATATCAAGTTCGGTATCCATATCGATTTCGATATCATTTCGATTTCGATATCCCTATGGATTTCGATATCCCTATGGATTTCGATATCCCTATGGATTTCGATATCAGTATGGATTTCGATATCCCTATGGATTTCGATATCCCTATAGATTTTTCTATCCCTATGGATTTCGGTATCCATTTCGATTTCGATATCCCTATGGATTTCGATATCCGTATGGATTTCGATATCCCTATGGATTTCGATACCTATGGATTTCGATATCCATATCGATTTCGATATCCATATCAATTTCGGTATCCATATCGATTTCGATATCCCTATGGATTTCGATATCCCTATGGATTTCGATATCCCTTTGGATTTCGATATCCTCATCGATGTCGGTATCCTTATGGATTTCGATGTCCATATCGATTTCGATATCCCTATGGATTTCGATATCCCTATGGATTTCGATATCCCTATGGATTTCGATATCCCTTTGTATTTCGTTGTCCTTATCGATTTCGGTATCCCAATGGATTTCAATATCCTTATCGATTTCGATATCCCTATGGATTTCGATATTCACATCGATTTTGGTATCGATATCGATTTCGATATCCCTATGGATTTCGATATCCGTTTGGATTTCGATTTCTTTATCGATTTCGGTATCCCTATGGATTTTGATATCCATATGGATTTCGATATCCGTATCAATTTCGGTATCCATCTCGATTTCGATATCTCTATGGATTTCGATATCCATATGGATTTCGATATTCGTATCAATTTCGATATCCATATCGATTTCGGTATACCAATGGATTTCGATATCCCTATGGATTTTGATATCCATATGGATTTCGATATCCGTATCAATTTCGGTATCCATATCGATTTCGATATCCCTATGGATTTCGATATCCCTTTGGATTTCGATATCCCTATGGATTTCGATACCTATGGATTTCGATATCCCTATGGATTTCGATATCCATATCGATTTTTGTATCCCTATGGATTTTGATATCCATATGGATTTCGATATCCGTATCAATTTCGGTATCCATATCGATTTCGATATCCCTATGGATTTCGATATCCCTTTGGATTTCGATATCCCTATGGATTTCGATATCCCAATGGACTTCGATATCCCTATGGATTTCGATATCTACATCGATTTCGATATCCCTATGGATTTCGATATCCCTATGGATTTCGATATCCCTTTGGATTTCGATATCCTTATCGATTTCGGTATTCCTATGGATTTCGATATCCATATCGATTTCGATATCCCTATGGATTTCGATATCCCTATGGATTTCGATATCCCTTTGGATTTCGATATCCCTATGGATTTCGATACCTATGGATTTCGATATCCCTATGGATTTTCGATATCCATATCGATTTTTGTATCCCTATGGATTTTGATATCCATATGGATTTCGATATCCGTATCAATTTCGGTATCCATATCGATTTCGATATCCCTATGGATTTCGATATCCCTTTGGATTTCGATATCCCTATGGATTTCGATATCCCAATGGACTTCGATATCCCTATGGATTTCGATATCTACATCGATTTCGATATCCCTATGGATTTCGATATCCCTATGGATTTCGATATCCCTTTGGATTTCGATATCCCTATGGATTTCGATACCTATGGATTTCGATATCCCTATGGATTTCGATATCCATATCGATTTTTGTATCCCTATGGATTTTGATATCCATATGGATTTCGATATCCGTATCAATTTCGGTATCCATATCGATTTCGATATCCCTATGGATTTCGATATCCCTATGGATTTCGATATCCCTTTGGATTTCGATATACCTATGGATTTCGATATCCCAATGGACTTCGATATCCCTATGGATTTCGATATCTACATCGATTTCGATATCCCTATGGATTTCGATATCCCTATGGATTTCGATATCCCTTTGGATTTCGATATCCTTATCGATTTCGGTATTCCTATGGATTTCGATATCCATATCGATTTCGATATCCCTATGGATTTCGATATTCACATCGATTTTGGTATCCATATCGATTTCGATATCCATATCGATTTCCATATCCCTATGGATTTCGATATCCCTATGGATTTCGATATCCCTATGGATTTCGATATCTCTATGGATTTCGATATCCATATCGATTTCGAAATTCCTATGGATTTCGATATCCATATCGATTTCGATATCCACATCGATTTTGGTATCCATATCGATTTCGATATCCCTATGGATTTCGATATCCCTATGGATTTCGATATCCCTATGGATTTCGATATCCCTATGGATTTCGATATCCCTATGGATTTCGATATCCCTATGGATTTCGATATCCCTATGGATTTCGAGATCCCTATGGATTTCGATAGCTCAATGGATTTCGATATCCATATCGATTTCGATATCCACATCGATTTTGGTATCCATATCGATTTCGATATCCCTATGGATTTCGATATCCCTATGGATTTCGATATCCCTATGGATTTCGGTATCTCTATGGATTTCGATATCCATATCGATTTCGATATCCACATCGATTTTGGTATCCATATCGATTTCGATATCCCTTTGGATTTCGATATCTTTATCGATTTTGGTATCCCTATAGATTTTGATATCCATATGGATTTCGATATCCGTATCAATTTCGGTATCCATCTCGATTTCGATATCCATATGGATTTCGATATTCGTAGCAATTTCGATATCCATATCGATTTCGGTATACCAATGGATTTCGATATCCATATCGATTTCGATATCCCTATGGATTTTGATATCCATATGGATTTCGATATCCGTATCAATTTCGGTATCCATATCGATTTCGATATCCCTATGGATTTCGATATCCCTTTGGATTTCGATATTCCTATGGATTTCGATATCCTATGGATTTCGATATCCCTATGGATTTCGATATCCATATCGATTTTTGATCATCCCTATGGATTTTGATATCCATATGGATTTCGATATCCGTATCAATTTCGGTATCCATATCGATTTCGATATCCCTATGGATTTCGATATCCCTTTGGATTTCGATATCCCTATGGATTTCGATATCCCTATGGACTTCGATATCCCTATGGATTTCGATACCTACATCGATTTCGATATCCCTATGGATTTCGATATCCCTATGGATTTCGATATCCCTTTGGATTTCGATATCCTTATCGATTTCGGTATTCCTATGGATTTCGATATCCATATCGATTTCGATATCCCTATGGATTTCGATATCCATATCGATTTCGATATCCCTATGGATTTCGATATCCATATGGATTTCCATATCCCTATGGATTTCGATATCTTTATCGATTTTGGTATCCCTATAGTTTTCGATATCCATATCGATTTCGGTATCCATACCGACTTCGATATCCCTATGGATTTCGATATCCCTATGGATTTCGATATCCATATCAATTTCGAAATTCCTATGGATTTCGATATCCATATCGATTTCGATATCCCAATGGATTTCGATATCCACATCGATTTTGGTATCCATATCGATTTCGATATCCCTACGGATTTCGATATCCCTATGGATTTCGATATCTCTATGGATTTCGATATCTACATCGATTTCGGTATCCCTATGGATTTCGATATCCATATCGATTTCGATATCCATATCGATTTCGATATCCCTATGGATTTCGATATCCATATCGATTTCGATATCCCTATGGATTTCGATATCCCTATGGATTTCGATATCCCTATGGATTTCGATATCCCTATGGATTTCGATATCCCTATGGATTTCGATATCCCTATGGATTTCGATATCCCTATGGATTTCGATATCCCTTTGGACTTCGATATCCATATCGATTTCGGTATCTCTATGGATTTCGATATCCATATCGATTTCGATATCCCTATGGATTTCGATATCCCTATGGATTTCGATATCCCTATGGATTTCGAAATCCCTTTGGACTTCGATATCCTTATCGATTTCGGTATCTCTATAGATTTCGATGTTCATATAAATTTCGGTATCCATACCGATTTCGATATCCCTATGGATTTCTATATCCCTATGGATTTCGATATCTCTATGGATATCGAATATCCATATCGATTTCGATATCCACATCGATTTTGGTATCCATATCGATTTCGATATCCCTTTAGATTTCGATATCACTTTGGATTTCGATATCTTTATCGATTTTGGTATCCCTATAGATTTCGATATTCATATAAATTTCGGTATGCATACCGATTTCGATATCCAGGATATCGGATTTCGATATCCGGCGCTATGGATTTCGATATCCCTATGGATTTCGATATCCCTATGGATTTCGATATCCCTATGGATTTCGATATCCATATCGATTTCGATATCCCTATGGATTTCGATATCCCTATGGATTTCGATATCCCTATGGATTTCGATATCCCTATGGATTTCGATATCCCTATGGATTTCGATATCCCTTTGGATTTCGATATCCATATCGATTTCGGTATCTCAATGGATTTCGATATCCATATCGATTTCGATATCCACATCGATTTCGGTATCCATATCGATTTCGATATCCCTATGGATTTCGATATCACTTTGGATTTCGATATCTTTATCGATTTTGGTATCCCTATAGATTTCGATGTTCATATAAATTTCGGTATCCATACCGATTTCGATATCCCTATGGATTTCTATATCCCTATGGATTTCGATATCTCTATGGATTTCGATATCCATATCGATTTCAGAAATCCCTATGGATTTCGATATCCATATCGATTTCGATATCCACATCGATTTTGGTATCCATATCGATTTCGATATCCCTATGGATTTCGATATCCCTATGGATTTCGATATTCCTATGGATTTCGATATCTCTATGGATTTCGATATCCATATCGATTTCGATATCCCTATGGATTTCGATATCCCTATGGATTTCGATATCCATATCGATTTCGATATCCCTATGGATTTCGATATCCCTATGGATTTCGATATCCCTATGGATTTCGATATCCCTATCGATTTCGATATCCCTATGGATTTCGAAATATCGATATGGATTTCGATATCCCTATGGATTTCGATATCCCTATGGATTTCGATATCCCTTTGGATTTCGATATCCCTATCGATTTCGGTATCTCTATGGATTTCGATATCGATATCGATTTCGATATCCCTATGGATTTCTATATCCCTATGGATTTCGATATCCCTATGGATTTCGATATCCATATCGATTTCGATATCCACATCAATTTAGATATCCATATCGATTTCGATATCCATATCGATTTCGATA
The DNA here is from genome assembly GCA_035045865.1 of Drosophila austrosaltans. Lineage (NCBI taxonomy): Eukaryota > Metazoa > Arthropoda > Insecta > Diptera > Drosophilidae > Drosophila > Drosophila austrosaltans. The sequence continues at coordinate 220,860 of JAWNOQ010000124.1, forward strand.
TCCATATGGATTTCGATATCCCTATGGATTTCGATATCCATATGGATTTCGATATCCCTATAGATTTCGATATCCCTTTTCTGGATTTCGATATCCCTATGGATTTCGATATCCATATCGATTTCGATATCCCTATGGATTTCGATATCCATATCGATTTCGATATCCCTATGGATTTCGATATCCCTATGGATTTCGATATCCCTATCGATTTCGATATCCCTATGGATTTCGATATCCCTATGGATTTCGGTATCTCATATCGATTTCGATATCCATATCGATTTCGATATCCCTATGGATCGATATCCCTATGGATTTCGATATCCATATCGATTTCGATATCCCTATGGATTTCGATATCCCTATCGATTTCGATATCCCTATCGATTTCGATATCCCTATGGATTTCGATATCCCTATGGATTTCGATATCCCTATGGATTTCGATATCCCTATCGATTTCGGTATCTCATATGGATTTCGATATCCATATCGATTTCGATATCCATATCGATTTCGGTATCCATATCGATTTCGATATCCCTATGGATTTCGATATCCATATGGATTTCGATATCCACATCGATTTCGGTATCCCTATAGATTTCGATATCCATATGAATTTCGATATCCATACCGATTTCGATATCCCTATCGATTTCTATATCCCTATCGATTTCGATATCTCTATGGATTTCGATATCCATATCGATTTCGATAATTCCTATGGATTTCGATATCCATATCGATTTCGATATCCATATCGATTTCGGTATCCATATCGATTTCGATATCCCTATGGATTTCGATATCCCTATGGATTTCGATATCCCTATGGATTTCGATATCCCTATGGATTTCGATATCCATATCGATTTCGATATCCCTATGGATTTCGATATCCCTTTGGATTTCGATATCCCTATCGGATTTCGATATCCATATCGATTTCGATATCCCTATGGATTTCGATATCCCTATCGATTTCGGTATCCCTATGGATTTCGATATCCCTATCGATTTCGATATCCATATGGATTTCGATATCCCTATGGATTTCGATATCCATATCAATTTCGGTATCCATATCGATTTCGATATCCATATCGATTTCGATATCCCTATGGATTTCGATATCCCTATGGATTTCGATATCCCTATGGATTTCGATATCCCTATGGATTTCGATATCCATATCGATTTCGATATCCCTATGGATTTCGATATCCATATCGATTTCGATATCCCTATGGATTTCGATATCCATATCGATTTCGATATCCCTATGGATTTCGATATCCCTATGGATTTCGATATCCCTATCGATTTCGATATCCCTATGGATTTCGATATCCCTATCGATTTCGATATCTCTATGGATTTCGATATCCATATCGATTTCGATATCCCTATGGATTTCGATATCCATATCGATTTCGATATCCCTATGGATTTCGATATCCCTTTGGATTTCGATATCCTTATCGATTTCGGTATCCCTATGGATTTCGATATCCATATCGATTTCGATATCCATATCGATTTCGATATCCCTATCGATTTCGATATCCCTATGGATTTCGATATCCATATCGATTTCGATATCCATATCAATTTCGGTATCCATATCGATTTCGATATCCATATCGATTTCGATATCCCTATGGATTTCGATATCCATATCGATTTCGATATCCCTATGGATTTCGATATCCCTATCGATTTCGATATCCATATCGATTTCGGTATCCATATCGATTTCGATATCCATATCGATTTCGATATCCCTATGGATTTCGATATCCATATCGATTTCTATATCCCTATGGATTTCGATATCCCTATGGATTTCGATATCCATATCGATTTCGATATCCCTATGGATTTCGGTATCCATATCGATTTCGATATCCCTATCGATTTCGATATCCCAATGGATTTCTATATCCTATGGATTTCGATATCCCTATGGATTTCGATATCCATATCGATTTCGATATCCACATCGATTTTGGTATCCATATCGATTTCGATATCCATATCGATTTCGATATCCCTATGGATTTCGATATCCCTATGGATTTCGATATCCATATCGATTTCGGTATCCCTATGGATTTCGATATCCATATCGATTTCGATATCCCTATGGATTTCGATATCCCTATGGATTTCGATATCCTATCGATTTCGGTATCCGTATGGATTTCGATATATTCCGATATCGATTTCGATATCCATATCGATTTCGATATCCATATGGATTTCGATATCCATATCGATTTCGGTATCCCTATGGATTTCGATATCCCTATCGATTTCGATATCCCTATGGATTTCGATATCCATATCGATTTCGGTATCCATATCGATTTCGATATCCATATCGATTTCGATATCCCTATGGATTTCGATATCCCTATGGATTTCGATATCCCTATGGATATTCTGATATCCCTATCGATTTCGATATCCATATAGATTTCGGTATCCATATCGATTTCGATATCCCTATGGATTTCGATATCCCTATGGATTTCGATATCCCTATGGATTTCGATATCCTATGGATTTCGATATCCATATCGATTTCGATATCCCTATGGATTTCGATATCCATATCGATTTCGATATCCCTATGGATTTCGATATCCATATCGATTTCGATATCCATATCGATTTCGGTATCCATATCGATTTCGATATCCATATCGATTTCGATATCCCTATGGATTTCGATATCCATATCGATTTCGATATCCCTATCGATTTCGGTATCCCTATCGATTTCGATATCCATATCGATTTCGATATCCCTATGGATTTCGATATCCCTATGGATTTCGATATCCCTATCGATTTCGATATCCTTATCGATTTCATTATCCCTATGGATTTCGATATCCAAATCGATTTCGATATCCATATCGATTTCGATATCCATATCGATTTCGATATCCATATCGATTTCGATATCCATATCGATTTCGATATCCATATCGATTTCGATATCCCTATCGATTTCGATATCCCTATGGATTTCGATATCCATATCGATTTCGATATCCCTATGGATTTCGGTATCCATATCGATTTCGATATCCCTATGGATTTCGATATCCCTATGGATTTCGATATCCTATGGATTTCGATATCCATATCGATTTCGATATCCCTATGGATTTCGATATCCATATCGATTTCGATATCCCTATGGATTTCGATATCCCTTAGGATTTCGATATCTACATCGATTTCGGTATCCCTATGGATTTCGATATCCATATCGATTTCGGTATCCCTATGGATTTCGATATCCATATCGATTTCGATATCTCTATGGATTTTGAAATCCATATCGATTTCGATATCTCTATGGATGTCGATATCCATATCGATTTTGATATCCCTATGGATTTCGATATCCCTTTGGATTTCGATATCCTTATCGATTTCGGTATCTCTATGGATTTCGATATCCATATCGATTTCGATATTCCTATGGATTTCGATATCCATATCGATTTCGATATCCCTATGGATTCCGATATCCTCATCGATTTCTGGTATCCATATCGATTTCGATATCCATATCGATTTCGATATCCCTATGGATTTCGATATCCCTATGGATTTCGATATCCATATCGATTTCGATATCCCTATGGATGTCGATATCCATATCGATTTCGATATCCCTATGGATTTCGATATCCATCTCGATTTCGATATCCATATCGATTTCGATATCCCATCGATTTCGGTATCCATATCGATTTCGATATCCATATCGATTTCGATATACCTATGGATTTCGAGATCCCTATGGATTTCGATATCCTATGGATTTCGATATCCATATTGATTTCGATATCCCTATGGATTTCGATATCCATATCGATTTCGATATCCCTATGGATTTCGATATCCATATCGATTTCGATATCCATATCAATTTCGATATCCATATCGATTTCGATATCCCTATGGATTTCGATATCCCTATGGATTTCGATATCCCTTTGGATTTCGATATCCATATCGATTTCGGTATCCCTATGGATTTCGATATCCATATCGATTTCGATATCCCTATGGATTTCGATATCCCTATGGATTTCGATATCCCTCTGGATTTCGATATCCATATCGATTTCGATATCCACATCGATTTTGGTATCCATATCGATTTCGATATCCATATCGATTTCGATATACCTATGGATTTCGATATCCCTATCGATTTCGATATCCTATGGATTTCGATATCCATATTGATTTCGATATCCCCATGGATTTCAATATCCATATCGATTTCGATATCCCTATGGATTTCGATATCCATATCGATTTCGATATCCATATCAATTTCCTTATCCATATCGATTTCGATATTCCTATGGATTTCAATATCCATATCGCTTTCGATATCCCTATGGATTTCGATATCCATATCGATTTCGATATCCATATCAATTTCGGTATCCATATCGATTTCGATATCCCTATGGATTTCGATATCCCTATGGATTTCGATATCCCTTTGGATTTCGATATCCTTATCGATTTCGGTATCCCTATGGATGTCGATATCCATATCGATTTCGATATCCCTATGGATTTCTATATCCCTATGGATTTCGATATCCCTCTGGATTTCGATATCCATATCGATTTCGATATCCACATCGATTTTGGTATCCATATCGATTTCGATATCCATATCGATTTCGATATACCTATGGATTTCGATATCCCTATGGATTTCGATACCTATGGATTTCGATATCCATATTGATTTCGATATCCCTATGGATTTCAATATCCATATCGATTTCGATATCCCTATGGATTTCGATATCCATATCGATTTCGATATCCATATCAATTTCGGTATCCATATCGATTTCGATATCCCTATGGATTTCGATATCCCTATGGATTTCGATATCCCTTTGATTTCGATATCCTTATCGATTTCGGTATCCCTATGGATTTCGATATCCATATCGATTTCGATATCCCTATGGATTTCGATATCCCTATGGATTTCGATATCCCTTTGTATTTCGTTATCCTTATCGATTTCAGATATCCCTATGGATTTCGATATCCATATCGATTTCGATATCCCTATGGATTTCGATATCCACATCTATATTGGTATCGATATCGATTTCGATATCCCTATGGATTTCGATATCCGCTTGGATTTCGATTTCTTTATCGACTTCGGTATCCCTATGGATTTTGATATCCATATGGATTTCTATATCCGTATCAATTTCGGTATCCATATCGATTTCGATATCCCTATGGATTTCGATATCCCTTTGGATTTCGATATCCCTATGGATTTCGATACCTATGGATTTCCATATCCCTATGGATTTCGATATCCATATCGATTTTGGTATCCCTATGGATTTCGATATCCATATCGATTTCGATATCCGTATGGATTTCGATATCCATATAAATTTCGATATCCCTATGGATTTCAATATCCATATCGATTTCGATATCCCTATGGATTTCGATATCCATATCGATTTCGATATCCCTATGGATTTCTATACCCATATCGATTTCGATATCCCTATGGATTTCTATATCCCTGTGGGTTTCGATATCCATATAGATTTCGGAATCCATATCGATTTCGATATCCCTATGGATTTCGATATCCTTATCGATTTCGGTATCCCTATGGATTTCGATCCATATCGATTTCGATATTCCTATGGATTTCGATATCCATATGGATTCCGATATCCCTATGGATTTCGATATCCCTATGGATTTCGATATCCCTATGGATTTCGATATCCCTATGGATTTCGATATCCCTTTGGATTTCGATATCCTTATCGATTTCGGTAGCCCTATGGATTTCGATCCATATCGATTTCGATATCTCTATGGATTTCGATATCCATATCAATTTCGGTATCCATATCGATTTCGATATCCATATCGATTTCGATATCCCTATGGATTTCGATATCCCTTAGGATTTCGATATCTACATCGATTTCGGTATCCCTATGGATTTCTATATCCATATCGATTTCGGTATCCCTATGGATTTCGATATCCATATCGATTTCGATATCTCTATGGATTTCGATATCCATATCGATTTCGATATCCCTATGGATTTCGATATCCCTATGGATTTCGATACCTATGGATTTCGATATCCATATCGATTTCGATATCCCTATGGATTTTGATATCCATATCGATTTCGATATCCCTATGGATTTCGATATCCATATCGATTTCGATATCCATGTCAATTTCGGTATCCATATCGATTTCGATATCCATATCGATTTCGATATCCCTATGGATTTCGATATCCCTTTGGATTTCGATATCCTTATCGATTTCGGTATCCCTATGGATTTCGATATCCATATCGATTTCGATATCCATATCGATTTCGATATCCCTATGGATTTCGATATCCCTTTGGATTTCGATATCTACATCGATTTCGGTATCCCTATGGATTTCTATATCCATATCGATTTCGGTATCCCTATGGATTTCGATATCCATATCGATTTCGATATCCCTATGGATTTCGATATCCATATCGATTTCGATATCCCTATGGATTTCGATATCCCTATGGATTTCGATACCTATGGATTTCGATATCCATATCGATTTCGATATCCCTATGGATTTTAATATCCATATCGATTTCGATATCCCTATGGATTTCGATATCCATATCGATTTCGATATCCATGTCAATTTCGGTATCCATATCGATTTCGATATCCATATCGATTTCGATATCCCTATGGATTTCGATATCCCTTTGGATTTCGATATCCTTATCGATTTCGGTATCCCTATGGATTTCGATATCCATATCGATTTCGATATCCCTATGGATTTCGATATCCCTTTGGATTTCGATATCCTTATCGATTTCGGTATCTCTATGGATTTCGATATCCATATCGATTTCGATATCCCTATGGATTTCGATATCCCTATCGATTTCGATATCCCTATGGATTTCGATATCCATATCGATTTCGATATCCCTATGGATTTTAATATCCATATCGATTTCGATATCCCTATGGATTTCGATATCCATATCGATTTCGATATCCATGTCAATTTCGGTATCCATATCGATTTCGATATCCATATCGATTTCGATATCCCTATGGATTTCGATATCCCTTTGGATTTCGATATCCTTATCGATTTCAGTATCCCTATGGATTTCGATATCCATATCGATTTCGATATCCCTATGGATTTCGATATCCCTATGGATTTCGATATCCCTTTGTATTTCGTTATCCTTATCGATTTCATTATCCCTATGGATTTCGATATCCAAATCGATTTCGATATCCATATCAATTTCGGTATCCATATCGATTTCGATATCCATATCGATTTCGATATCCCTATGGATTTCGATATCCCTTTGGATTTCGATATCCTTATCTATTTCGGTATCCCTATGGATTTCGGTATCCATATCGATTTCGATATCCCTATGGATTTCGATATCCCTATGGATTTCGATATCCCTATGGATTTCGATATCAATATCGATTTCGATATCCCTATGGATTTCAATATCCATATCGATTTCGATATCCCTATGGATTTCGATATCCCTATGGATTTCGATATCCATATCGATTTCGATATCCATATCAATTTCGATATCCATATCGATTTCGATATCCATATCGATTTCGATATCCCTATGGATTTCGATATCCCTTAGGATTTCGATATCTACATCGATTTCGGTATCCCTATGGATTTCGATATCCATATCGATTTCGGTATCCCTATGGATTTCGATATCCATATCGATTTCGATATCCCTATGGATTTCGATATCCATATCGATTTCGATATCCCTATGGATGTCGATATCCATATCGATTTCGATATCCCTATGGATTTCGATATCCCTATGGATTTCGATATCCCTATGGATTTCGATATCTCTATGGATTTCGATATCCATATCGATTTCGATATCCCTATGGATGTCGATATCCATATCGATTTCGATATCCCTATGGATTTCTATATCCCTATGGATTTCGATATCCCTCTGGATTTCGATATCCATATCGATTTCGATATCCACATCGATTTTGGTATCCATATCGATTTCGATATCCATATCGATTTCGATATACCTATGGATTTCGATATCCCTATGGATTTCGATACCTATGGATTTCGATATCCATATTGATTTCGATATCCCTATGGATTTCAATATCCATATCGATTTCGATATCCCTATGGATTTCGATATCCATATCGATTTCGATATCCATATCAATTTCGGTATCCATATCGATTTCGATATCCCTATGGATTTCGATATCCCTATGGATTTCGATATCCCTTTGGATTTCGATATCCTTATCGATTTCGGTATCCCTATGGATTTCGATATCCATATCGATTTCGATATCCCTATGGATTTCGATATCCCTATGGATTTCGATATCCCTTTGTATTTCGTTATCCTTATCGATTTCAGTATCCCTATGGATTTCGATATCCATATCGATTTCGATATCCCTATGGATTTCGATATCCGCTTGGATTTCGATTTCTTTATCGACTTCGGTATCCCTATGGATTTCTATATCCGTATCAATTTCGGTATCCATATCGATTTCGATATCCCTATGGATTTCGATATCCCTTTGGATTTCGATATCCCTATGGATTTCTATATCCCTGTGGGTTTCGATATCCATATAGATTTCGGAATCCATATCGATTTCGATATCCCTATGGATTTCGATATCCTTATCGATTTCGGTATCCCTATGGATTTCGATCCATATCGATTTCGATATTCCTATGGATTTCGATATCCATATGGATTCCGATATCCCTATGGATTTCGATATCCCTATGGATTTCGATATCCCTATGGATTTCGATATCCCTATGGATTTCGATATCCCTTTGGATTTCGATATCCTTATCGATTTCGGTAGCCCTATGGATTTCGATCCATATCGATTTCGATATCTCTATGGATTTCGATATCCATATCAATTTCGGTATCCATATCGATTTCGATATCCATATCGATTTCGATATCCCTATGGATTTCGATATCCCTTAGGATTTCGATATCTACATTGATTTCGGTATCCCTATGGATTTCTATATCCATATCGATTTCGGTATCCCTATGGATTTCGATATCCATATCGATTTCGATATCTCTATGGATTTCGATATCCATATCGATTTCGATATCCCTATGGATGTCGATATCCATATCGATTTCGATATCCCTATGGATTTCGATATCCCTTTGGATTTCGATATCCTTATCGATTTCGGTATCTCTATGGATTTCGATATCCATATCGATTTCGATATTCCTATGGATTTCGATATCCATATCGATTTCGATATCCCTATGGATTCCGATATCCACATCGATTTTGGTATCCATATCGATTTCGATATCCCTATGGATTTCGATATCCCTATGGATTTCGATATCTCTATGGATTTCGATTTCCATATCGATTTCGATATCCCTATGGATGTTGATATCCATATCGATTTCGATATCCCTATGGATTTCTATATCCCTATGGATTTCGATATCTCTATGGATTTCGATATCCATATCGATTTCGATATCCACATCGATTTTGGTATCCATATCGATTTCGATATCCATATCGATTTCGATATACCTATGGATTTCGATATCCCTATGGATTTCGATACCTATGGATTTCGATATCCATATCGATTTCGATATCCCTATGGATTTCAATATCCATATCGATTTCGATATCCCTATGGATTTCGATATCCATATCGATTTCGATATCCATATCAATTTCGGTATCCATATCGATTTCGATATCCCTATGGATTTCGATATCCCTATGGATTTCGATATCCCTTTGGATTTCGATATCCTTATCGATTTCGGTATCCCTATGGATTTCGATATCCATATCGATTTCGATATCCCTATGGATTTCGATATCCCTATGGATTTCGATATCCCTTTGTATTTCGTTATCCTTATCGATTTCAGTATCCCTATGGATTTCGATATCCATATCGATTTCGATATCCCTATGGATTTCGATATCCACATCTATATTGGTATCGATATCGATTTCGATATCCCTATGGATTTCGATATCCGCTTGGATTTCGATTTCTTTATCGACTTCGGTATCCCTATGGATTTTGATATCCATATGGATTTCTATATCCGTATCAATTTCGGTATCCATATCGATTTCGATATCCCTATGGATTTCGATATCCCTTTGGATTTCGATATCCCTATGGATTTCGATACCTATGGATTTCGATATCCCTATGGATTTCGATATCCATATCGATTTTGGTATCCCTATGGATTTCGATATCCATATCGATTTCGATATCCGTATGGATTTCGATATCCATATAAATTTCGATATCCCTATGGATTTCAATATCCATATCGATTTCGATATCCCTATGGATTTCGATATCCATATCGATTTCGATATCCCTATGGATTTCTATACCCATATCGATTTCGATATCCCTATGGATTTCTATATCCCTGTGGGTTTCGATATCCATATAGATTTCGGAATTCTTATCGATTTCGATATCCCTATGGATTTCGATATCCTTATCGATTTCGGTATCCCTATGGATTTCGATCCATATCGATTTCGATATTCCTATGGATTTCGATATCCATATGGATTCCGATATCCCTATGGATTTCGATATCCCTATGGATTTCGATATCCCTATGGATTTCGATATCCCTATGGATTTCGATATCCCTTTGGATTTCGATATCCATATCGATTTCGGTAGCCCTATGGATTTCGATCCATATCGATTTCGATATTCCTATGGATTTCGATATTCATATCGATTTCTATATCCCTATGGATTTCGATATCCCTATGGATTTCGATATCCCTATGGATTTCGATATCCCTATGGGTTTCGATATCCACATAGATTTCGGTATCCATATCGATTTCGATATCCCTATGGATTTCTATACCCATATCGATTTCGATATCCCTATGGATTTCTATATCCCTGTGGGTTTCGATATCCATATAGATTTCGGAATCCATATCGATTTCGATATCCCTATGGATTTCGATATCCTTATCGATTTCGGTATCCCTATGGATTTCGATCCATATCGATTTCGATATTCCTATGGATTTCGATATTCATATCGATTTCTATATGCCTATGGATTTCGATATCCACATCGATTTTGGTATCCATATCGATTTCGATATCCCTATGGATTTCGATATCCCTATGGATTTCGATATCCGTATGGATTTCGATTTCCATATCGATTTCGATATCCCTATGGATGTCGATATCCATATCGATTTCGATATCCCTATGGATTTCGATATCCCTTTGGATTTCGATATCCTTATCGATTTCGGTATCTCTATGGATTTCGATATCCATATCGATTTCGATATCCACATCGATTTTGGTATCCATATCGATTTCGATATCCATATCGATTTCGATATCCCTATGGATTTCGATATCCCTATGGATTTCGATATCGCTATGGATTTCGATATCCCTATGGATTTCGATATCCCTATGGATTTCGATATCCCTATGGATTTCGATATCCCTTTGGATTTCGATATCCTTATCGATTTCGGTATCTCTATGTATTTCGATATCCATATCGATTTCGATATCCCTATGGTTTTCGATATCCATTTCAATTTCGATATTCCTATGGATTTCGTAATCCATATCGATTTCGATATCCCTATGGATTTCGATATCCATATAGATTTCGGTATCCATATCGATTTCGATATCCCTATGGATTTCGATATCCCTATGGATTTCGATATCCTATGGATTTCGATATCCATATCGATTTCGATATCCCTATCGATTTCGATATCCATATCGATTTCGATATTCCTATGGATTTCGATATCTCTATGGATTTCGATATCTACATCGATTTCGGTATCCCTATGGATTTCGATATCCATATCGATTTCGATATCCCTATGGATTTCGATATCCACATCGATTTCGATATCCCTATGGATTTCGATATCCCTATGGATTTCTATATCCCTATGGGTTTCGATATCCATATAAATTTCGGTATCCATATCGATTTCGATATCCCTATGGATTTCGATATCCTTATCGATTTCGGTATCCCTATGGATTTCGATATCCATATCGATTTCGATATCCCTATGGATTTCGATATCCCTATGGATTTCGATATCCCTATGGATTTCGATATCCCTATGGATTTCGATATCCCTATGGATTTCGATATCCCTATGGATTTCGATATCCTTATCGATTTCGGTATCCGTATGGATTTCGATATCCATATCGATTTCAATATCCCTATGGATTTCGATATCCATAACGATTTCGATATCCCTATGGATTTCGGTATCCATATCGATTTTGGTATCCCTATGGATTTCGATATCCATATCGATTTGGAAATCCCTATGGATTTCGATATCCATATCAATTTCGGTATCCTTATCGATTTCGATATCCATTTCGATTTCGATATCCCTATGGATTTCGATATCCCTATGGATTTCGATATCCCTATGGATTTCGATACCTATGGATTTCTATATCCATATCGATTTCGATATCCCTATGGATTTCAATATCCATATCGATTTCGATATGCCTATGGATTTCGATATCCATATCGATTTCGATATCCATATCAATTTCGGTATCCATATCGATTTCGATATCATTATGGATTTCGATATCCCTATGGATTTCGATATCCCTTTGGATTTCGATATCCTAATCGATTTCCGTATCCCTATAGATTTCGATATCCATATCGATTTCGATATCCCTATGGATTTCGATATCCCTATGGATTTCGATATCCCTTTGTATTTCGTTATGCTTATCGATTTCGGTATCCCTATGGATTTCGATATCCATATCGATTTCGATATCCCTATGGATTTCGATATCCACATCGATTTTGGTATCGATATCGATTTCGATATCCCTATGGATTTTGATATCCATATGGATTTCGATATCCGTATCAATTTAGGTATCCATATCGATTTCGGTATCCCTATGGATTTCGATATCCCTTTGGATTTCGATATCCCTATGGATTTCGATATCCCTTTGGATTTCGATATCCTTATCGCTTTCGGTATCCCTATGGATTTCGATATCCATATCGATTTCGATATCCCTATGGATTTCGATATCCATATCGATTTCGATATCCCTATGGATTTCGATATCCATATCGATTTCGATATTCCTATGGATTTCGATATCCATATGGATTCCGATATCCCTATGGATTTCGATATCCCTATGGATTTCGATATCCCTATGGATTTCGATATCCCTATGGATTTCGATATCCCTTTGGATTTCGATATCCACATCGATTTTGGTATCCATATCGATTTTGGTATCCATATCGATTTTGATATCCCTATCGATTTCGATATCCCTATGGAATTCGATATCCTTATCGACTTCGGTATCCCTATGAATTTCGCTTTCCCTATAGATTTCGGAATCCATATCGATTTCGATATCCCTATGGATTTCGGTATCCCTATGGATTTCGATATCCCTATGGATTTCGATATCCCTATGGATTTCGATATCCCTTTGGATTTCGATATCCCTATGGATTTCGGTATCCCTATGGATTTCGATATCCCTATGGATTTCGATATCCCTATGGATTTCGATATCACTTTGGATTTCGATATCCACATCGATTTTGGTATCCATATCGATTTTGATATCCCTATCGATTTTGATATCCCTATGGACTTCGATATACCTATGGATTTCGATATCTACATCGATTTCGATATCCCTATGGATTTCGATATCCCTATGGATTTCGATATCCCATTGGATTTCGATATCCCATTGGATTTCGGTATCCCTATGGATTTCGATATCCATATCGATTTCGATATCCCTATGGATTTCGATATCCATATCGATTTCGATATCCCTATGGATTTCGATATCCATATGGATTTCCATATCCCTATGGATTTCGATATCTTTATCGATTTTGGTATCCCTATAGTTTTCGATATCCATATCGATTTCGGTATCCATACCGATTTCGATATCCCTATGGATTTCGATATCCCTATGGATTTCGATATCTCTATGGATTTCGATATCCATATCAATTTCGAAATTCCCATGGATTTCGATATCCATATCGATTTCGATATCCCTATGGATTTCGATATCCACATCGATTTTGGTATCCATATCGATTTCGATATCCCTACGGATTTCGATATCCCTATGGATTTCGATATCTCTATGGATTTCGATATCTACATCGATTTGGTATCCCTATGGATTTCGATATCCATATCGATTTCGATATCCCTATGGATTTCGATATCCATATCGATTTCGATATCCCTATGGATTTCGATATCCCTATGGATTTCGATATCCCTATGGATTTCGATATCCCTATGGATTTCGATATCCTTATCGATTTCGGTATCCGTATGGATTTCGATATCCATATCGATTTCAATATCCCTATGGATTTCGATATCCATATCGATTTCGATATCCCTATGGATTTCGGTATCCATATCGATTTTGGTATCCCTATGGATTTCGATATCCATATCGATTTGGATATCCCTATGGATTTCGATATCCATATCAATTTCGGTATCCTTATCGATTTCGATATCCATTTCGATTTCGATATCCCTATGGATTTCGATATCCCTATGGATTTCTATATCCATATCGATTTCGATATCCCTATGGATTTCGATATCCATATCGATTTCGATATCCCTATGGATTTCGATATCCATATCGATTTCGATATCCATATCGATTTCGGTATCCATATCGATTTCGATATCCCTATGGATTTCGATATCCCTATGGATTTCGATATCCCTTTGGATTTCGATATCCCATATCGATTTCTGATATCCTCTATGGATTTCGATATCCATATCGATTTCTGATATCCCTATGGATTTCGAGGTATCCCTATGGATTTCGAGTGTATCCATATCGATTTCGATATCCCTATGGATTTCGATATCCCTATGGATTTCGATATCCCTATGGATTTCGATATCCCTTTGGATTTCGATATCCTTATCGCTTTCGGTATCCCTATGGATTTCCGATATCCATATCGATTTCGATATCCCTATGGATTTCGATATCCATATCGATTTCGATATCCCTATGGATTTCGATATCCATATCGATTTCGATATCCTATGGATTTCGATATCCATATGGATTTCGATATCCCTATGGATTTCGATATCCCTATGGATTTCGATATCCCTATGGATTTCGATATCCCTATGGATTTCGATATCCCTATGGATTTCGATATCCACATCGATTTTGGTATCCATATCGATTTTGGTATCCATATCGATTTTGATATCCCTATCGATTTCGATATCCCTATGGACTTCGATATCCTTATCGACTTCGGTATCCCTATGAATTTCGATATCCCTATAGATTTCGGAATCCATATCGATTTCGATATCCCTATGGATTTCGGTATCCCTATGGATTTCGATATCCCTATGGATTTCGATATCCCTATGGATTTCGATATCCCTTTGGATTTCGATATCCTTATCGATTTCGGTATCCCTATGGATTTCGATATCCATATCGATTTCGGTATCCCTATGGATTTCGATATCCCTATGGATTTCGATATCCCTATGGATTTCGATATCCCTTTGGATTTCGATATCCACATCGATTTTGGTATCCATATCGATTTTGATATCCCTATCGATTTTGATATCCCTATGGACTTCGATATCCCTATGGATTTCGATATCTACATCGATTTCGATATCCCTATGGATTTCGATATCCCTATGGATTTCGATATCCCATTGGATTTCGATATCCCATCGATTTCGGTATCCCTATGGATTTCGATATCCATATCGATTTCGATATCCCTATGGATTTCGATATCCATATCGATTTCGATATCCACATGGATTTCGATATCCATATGGATTTCCATATCCCTATGGATTTCGATATCTTTATCGATTTTGGTATCCCTATAGTTTTCGATATCCATATCGATTTCGGTATCCATACCGACTTCGATATCCCTATGGATTTCGATATCCCTATGGATTTCGATATCTCTATGGATTTCGATATCCATATCGATTTCGAAATTCCCATGGATTTCGATATCCATATCGATTTCGATATCCCTATGGATTTCGATATCCACATCGATTTTGGTATCCATATCGATTTCGATATCCCTACGGATTTCGATATCCCTATGGATTTCGATATCTCTATGGATTTCGATATCTACATCGATTTGGTATCCCTAAGGATTTCGATATCCATATCGATTTCGATATCCCTATGGATTTCGATATCCATATCGATTTCGATATCCCTATGGATTTCGATATCCCTATGGATTTCGATATCCCTATGGATTTCGATATCCCTATGGATTTCGATATCCCTATGGATTTCGATATCCCTATGGATTTCGATATCCCTTTGGATTTCGATATCCTTATCGATTTCGGTATCTGTATGGATTTCGATATCCATATCGATTTCGATATCCACATCGATTTTGGTATCCATATCGATTTCGATATCCCTATGGATTTCGATATCTCTTTGGATTTCGATATCTTTATCGATTTTGGTATCCCTATAGATTTCGATGTTCATATAAATTTCGGTATCCATACCGATTTCGATATCCCTATGGATTTCTATATCCCTATGGATTTCGATATCTCTATGGATTTCGATATCCATATCGATTTCGATATTCCTATGGATTTCGATATCCATATCGATTTCTGATATCCACATGGATTTTGGTATCCATATCGATTTCGATATCCCTATGGATTTCGATATCCCTATGGATTTCGATATCTCCTATGGATTTCGATATCCCTATGGATTTCGATATCCCTATGGATTTCGATATCCCTATGGATTTCGATATCCCTATGGATTTCGATATCCCTATGGATTTCGATATCCATATCGATTTCGATATCCCTATGGATTTCGATATCCCTATGGATTTCGATATCTACATCGATTTCGGTATCCCTATGGATTTCGATATCCATATCGATTTCGATATCCCTATGGATTTCGATATCCATATCGATTTCGATATCTCTATGGATTTCGATATCCATATCGATTTCGGTATCCCTATGGATGTCGATATCCATATGGATTTCGATATCCCTATGGATTTCGATATCCCTTGGATTTCGATATCCCTATCGATTTCGATATCTCTATGGATTTCGATATCCATATCGATTTCGATATTCCTATGGATTTCGATATCCATATCGATTTCGATATCCCTATGGATTTCGATATCCACATCGATTTTGGTATCCATATCGATTTCGATATCCCTATGGATTTCGATATCTCTATGGATTTCGATATCTCTATGGATTTCGATATCCATATCGATTTCGATATCCCTATGGATGTTGATATCCATATCGATTTCGATATCCCTATGGATTTCTATATCCCTATGGGTTTCGATATCCATATAAATTTCGGTATCCATATCGATTTCGATATCCCTATGGATTTCGATATCCTTATCGATTTCGGTATCCCTATGGATTTCGATATCCATATCGATTTCGATATCCCTATGGATTTCGATATCCCTATGGATTTCGATATCCCTATGGATTTCGATATCCATATCGATTTCGATATCCCTATGGATTTCGATATCGGTCTATGGATTTCGATATCCTTATCGATTTCGGTATCCGTATGGATTTCGATATCCATATCGATTTCAATATCCCTATGGATTTCGATATCCATAACGATTTCGATATCCCTATGGATTTCGGTATCCATATCGATTTTGGTATCCCTATGGATTTCGATATCCATATCGATTTGGAAATCCCTATGGATTTCGATATCCATATCAATTTCGGTATCCTTATCGATTTCGATATCCATTTCGATTTCGATATCCCTATGGATTTCGATATCCCTATGGATTTCGATATCCCTATTGATTTCGATATCCCTATGGATTTCGATATCCCTATGGATTTCGATATCCCTATGGATTTCGATATCCCTTTGGATTTCGATATCCTTATCGATTTCGGTAGCCCTATGGATTTCGATCCATATCGATTTCAATATTCCTATGGATTTCGATATTCATATCGATTTCTATATCCCTATGGATTTCGATATCCCTATGGATTTCTATATCCCTATGGATTTCGATATCTCTATGGATTTCGATATCCACATCGATTTTGGTATCCATATCGATTTCGATATCCCTATGGATTTCGATATCCACATCGATTTTGGTATCCATATCGATTTCGATATCCCTACGGATTTCGATATCCCTATAGATTTCGATATCTCTATGGATTTCGATATCCATATCGATTTCGGTATCCCTATGGATTTCGATATCCATATCGATTTCGATATCCCTATGGATTTCGATATCCATATCGATTTCGATATCCCTATGGATTTCGATATCCCTATGGATTTCGATATCCCTATGGATTTCGATATCCCTATGGATTTCGATATCCCTATGGATTTCGATATCCCTTTCGATTTCGATATCCTTATCGATTTCGGTATCTGTATGGATTTCGATATCCACATCGATTTTGGTATCCATATCGATTTCGATATCCCTATGGATTTCGATATCTCTTTGGATTTCGATATCTTTATCGATTTTGGTATCCCTATAGATTTCGATGTTCATATAAATTTCGGTATCCATACCGATTTCGATATCCCTTTGGATTTCTATATCCCTATGGATTTCGATATCTCTATGGATTTCGATATCCATATCGATTTCGAAATTCCTATGGATTTCGATATCCATATCGATTTCGATATCCACATCGATTTTGGTATCCATATCGATTTCGATATCCCTATGGATTTCGATATCCATAGGGATATCGAAGTCCATAGGGATATCGAAATCCATAGGGATATCGAAATCCATAGGGATATCGAAATCCATAGGGATATCGAAATCGATATGGATACCAAAATCGATGTGGATATCGAAATCGATATGGATATCGAAATCCATAGGAATTTCGAAATCGATATGGATATCGAAATCCATAGAGATATCGAAATCCATAGGGATATCGAAATCGATATGGATACCAAAATCGATGTGGATATCGAAATCCATACAGATACCGAAATCGATAAGGATGTCGAAATCCAAAGGGATATCGAAATCCATAGGGATATCGAAATCGATATGGATACCAAAATCGATGTGGATATCGAAATCCATACAGATACCGAAATCGATAAGGATATCGAAATCCAAAGAGATATCGAAATCCATAGGGATATCGAAATCGATATGGATACCAAAATCGATGTGGATATCGAAATCCATACAGATACCGAAATCGATAAGGATATCGAAATCCAAAGGGATATCGAAATCCATAGGGATATCGAAATCCATAGGGATATCGAAATCCATAGGGATATCGAAATCCATAGGGACATCGAAATCCATAGGGATATCGAAATCCATAGGGATATCGAAATCGATATGGATATCGAAATCCAAAGGGATATCGAAATCGATATAGATATCGAAATCCATAGGGATACCAAATCGATGTAGATATCGAAATCCATAGAGATATCGAAATCCATAGGGATATCGAAATCGATATGGATACTCAAAATCGATGTGGATATCGAAATCCATACAGATACCGAAATCGATATCGATATCGAAATCCATATGGATATCGAAATCCATAGGGATATCGAAATCCATAGGGATATCGAAATCCATAGGGATATCGAAATCGATATGGATATCGAAATCCATAGGGATATCGAAATCCATAGGGATATCGAAATCGATATGGATACCAAAATCGATGTGGATATCGAAATCCATACAGATACCGAAATCGATAAGGATATCGAAATCCAAAGGGATATCGAAATCCATAGGGATATCGAAATCCATAGTGGATATCGAAATCCATAGGGATATCGAAATCCATAGGGATATCGAAATCCATACGGATATCGAAAT